>UXGC01000477.1:0-102065 GCA_900480045.1 Eurytoma adleriae
CGCGCGCTGCGGCCTCGTAGGCTCGTCGTTCCTTCGGACTCAGACTTGCCTCGAGGCGCTACCGCGCCTCTTGATAGCTCAATCTGCACTGATTGTCCACTTCCTCCGGCCTTTCTTTCTCGGCGCTCGTAAACAAATTCATCTTTTTTTTCGTCCTAATTAAAATCACCGCGGACCATTGAAAGTCGATGTAAACCGCTTTGCATCGATATTCGATACACCGTACACCGCGAATTCAAAATTTAGACTAGCGTAATTCGACGCTCGAGTGAGTGTAGCAAGATTAAATTGGCACAGCCGAAAATAACGGCGCACCCGGAGAAAAAGTAATCAGGAAATTTGGAAGTCACGCGGGCTAATGGGTCCGGCGGCCTTTCGCGGCGGAAAAATTGAAAGCTCGGGGACGCGCGCGAGGGTGCCGTTGCGAGGGGAGGGGGTGGGAGACGAAATGTATCCGTCAGCGTCCCCGTATCGCCCGGCGTCCGCTCGAGCTGGCGCACACGCGGCCCGGGTAATGAATGCAATTATAATTTTAATTTCGAAGGTATTTAATAAAGGGGTATGCGTGCGCGCATCGCTTCGTTGATATCCCATTCGGGGGGTAGCCCCCGCGCAATCCGCTCTTCTCCCGGCAACACACGAACTAATTAGTAATTACGGCTTGACGCTCTCACCCGGCCGGCCGTTCCGATTCTCGACGCGTTCGAACGGAGGGGAGGCGCGGGCGGCAAGGGCGCCGCTTTTATCCGCTGCTACAGTCCCTTTTGTCGGCCGCGGACGCTCGCCCTTTCTTGTGTCTCCAGCGATTTACACCGGGTCTTCGGGCGAGCAGTGATCGTTTTGTTTGGTTACTAAGGAGCGACGAGTGACTGACGCGAATTTTTTTTTGTTTTTTTTGTTCGGGAATTTGTGGAGTGTCGAGATTATCTTGGAAAGTGGAGCGGTATTGGCGGCGACGTGTTAAATTGTAATCAAGTAGAAAGTGTAAGTTAATAATACCAGGTTTATTCATTTTTAATTGTATTATTCTGGATTTTATGGATAATTTCTCCAAAATTATATAATTATTTGGACGTGGATTTCTACGTGTGATCATATATTGCTGGGAAGCAGATAACGAGATCAAGCTTGATTTAAGTTTTATTGAAATCTAAATATAATTTACTTTAAGAATTCAATCCACTGACATATTTAGAAAAAAATATCGATAATATAATATTATTTTTAATAATTTAACTATTTTTTCCAGACAGTACCTCATACATACAATTATATTATTTCTGCTCAACATCTTATTATAATCCTAAAACTGCTTTTGCCACATCCTTGTTTGCTAATTCAAGAATTCGACCATTTTACTTTTTATTATTACGAAAAATATTAAGACTATTGTAAATTAGTTAATCAGTATTACTAATGTTCGTAAAAAATATCTAACACTGAACTGTACATGAAAAAAAAATGAAATAAATCATAAAAATCTCAGATGAAGTAACCAAGTGAGAACGGAGTGTGAGGAAACCGCGGACATTGGCGATCGCGCGACGCAGAGAATGCGCGTACACGCTTGCATTCTAATTAGGCTGCTCGCGAGCGTCAGCTGAGCGCGGCACACGGCCCTCTCCCCCTCCTCTGTCAGCCACTGTGCCACTGACGGCTCGCTAATTGCTCGCCTGCCTACTTCTCGCTCGGGCGCGCCACCCCCTTATCTCCTCCCCTCGCGTCGACCGGCCCTTCAAATCCAAAATCCGCCCCTCATAAGTGACGATATGCACCGGCTCGATTTCAGATTTCCGCTTTGACCGCGCTGCATCGAGCTGCGCTAACGTCGTGGAATATTCGCGAGATGCATTGAATGGATAGGTGGTTTCGTCGAGAATTACCTATTATTTCACCTTAAAATTATTTAGAAGTAAGTATGTGTAAATAAGATATGTGTACGCACTTCATGTAATTCATTTTGTTCTTGAGTAGATCAAAACGTAAATGACACGTTCATTTTATTGAAAAAAGTCTTAACCGTACAAAATCCACAAAAAAAACTTAACCGCGTACAATGTCCACAAAAATGAAACGTGAAAAATACTATTGTTGAAAATGTTCTCTAAATAACTTCATAACTTTTTAACGAAACACAAATTAATTTATAATTTTGCAGATTTTTCACCACAGGCGCACTAAAAAAAGCAAGACAAAAAAGCTCCCCGCGTACGGTAGAAAAAGCGAGTAATCACAAAGCAGCCGCGCCGCGTTAAAAATCGCGCCGAGCTCGAAAAAAGGAGAACAAAAAGCGTGCTAAATCGGAGCTGGACCGTCGTGGCGCGGGGATCATCGATCTACGGGGTAGAAAGTGGCCGGACAATGTGGGGGGAGGGAGGCTGCGGGCCGGCGCACAGTCGCGAATTAATTGAGCATATAATCGATGCCCGTCAATACGCGCGGCCCCCGTGCGCCGCGGTAACGATCACTCGACGCCGCCTCGGCTCCCCGCGATACGGATCGAGGCGTATCGCTGCCCGGCGCCCGGCAATTTCCATGCGCCCCGGCTGACGGATCGTCGATCGCCGCCACGAGGGGCCGAGGCGATTAACGAATCCGCGATATTTCGTACGCGACGCCCGAGCTCCGGACGAGTTAAGGAGAGATTGATGGCTCCGGTCGAGCTGATGCGATGTTGTAACTCTTTCTTTTATAGAAAAAAGATGTGCTTTGCGATTTTTAATTGAAAATTAAATTAATTTTTTTGCTGATATTTTAGTTTGTTGCATCAAGTATCATAACTTCTAGTTTATTCGTCTAAAAAGAGTAGGAGACGCGTCTTGTCTTCAAAAATTCATAGAGAAAATAATTAAAAGTCTTTAGTAAGGTATTGCTTCATTTTGCAAATAATAAAATCGTAAAATCTTATTACAAAAAAAGTATCGTAGCCATCTTGTAATTTGTATAATTGAGCGCGAATTTTAAAAAAAATAACTTCATAAATAATTACTTTTCCTAATTACTTAAATAAATATTGGAACATTTTTTATTCAACATATACTCAATTTACCTTTCTTTATTCCTAAAATTTTACGAGAATAATAATCAAATTTAAAAAAATTAAAACCGACTGAATTATTTACTGATGAATAATACTCGATAACGAGCGAAGCTAATCTACTTACGGCAGACTCCCTCCAAAAATTAACGAACGAATACGAGGCCGCGATGAAACCTCGTAAAGCCATCGAGCCGCGAATAATCGGCTCGATCGCGAGCGAACGAAAAACTTCATTTTCGACGGGTTCGGAAATTTTCGCGTGGCGCGCACCGAAATGACCGCCGGTGGCGGCTGATCGAGCCGATAAACGGGGCAAACGTATTGGTCGGCCCCCGCGGGTGGAGGCCCGCGATACCGGATAACAAACGCGGCTCGCGCCACGGCGCGAATCGCAATCGGCCCCAAATTTATATCTGATTCCCTCTTCCGCCACCAATCAACTTCTATGCGCCGGCTAACTTTGTCTCCCTGCGGCCCGCTCGATTTCTGTCGCGCCGTCTCTTTGTCGATGACCGATTGTCCGATTCGTATCGATGTATCTGGACAATCGCTATGATTACCGTAATTGGGGATAAATCGACCTGCCTGCATTTCAAACGATGTACCGCTACATGTATGATAAACGGGAAAATTTTTTTAACCGACGAATTTTCACAGTCTATTATTGTACTCTGTTTTCTTAATTATACTGATAAAATGAAATAATTAAACAAAATTCTCGTGACTTAAACATTTCTTTTTATAAGTGTATTCAAGACTTCCATACTGATCGCATCAATTTAAATAAAAATTTTTATTTGTTCACACATCTTTTAAAAATAGCATTGTAATTACGGAAAAGCTTGTGCTGTGAAGTCAAAATTCAAACTGCCAATCTTCGTGTAATTTTAAGTTTTTTACCGACTGCCTAAACGCTGGAAATTATTCAGAGCGTCGCAGCGCGTCGCAAAATTGATCCGCGCTCCTTCTGATTTATTGCCCCACACCGGGGGGATTAATAAAGCGCCTACGCGTGATCGTCGAAACGAGTGTCGTACTTTACGAACTCGCTCCGATTTGCATGGAGCCCGCGCCGTCGCCGATTTTTCGCCGTGATTGAGCGACGCGCGATAAGAGTGACATCACTCATTGGCTCCCGGCGATATAGAAGGAAATTTTATTTTTCTTTTATAAATATTAAATCCCCCTTAATTGTAGTATAATTTTCCAATATACGGATACCTATAAATGTACTTATGACCTGAAATTTTCTTATTTCCTCCAATCAAGCGTTATCGTTGCTATTATTTATATTATTAATTATTTCCTTATTTTTATTTCATTTCACATCTGGAATATTAAATTATTATAAATTGAAATGAAACGGACACTCGCGTCCTAAAAATAAAATATTTAAAATATGAAGTAAATTAATTTCTGAAATTCACTTACACAAAACCCAGGCGGAAAAAGTTAAGCCGGCAAAAATAACATTTTAATTCGAAGCATCGACGCTTCGCGAATAAGCTCCTCGGTAAAAAGAAGGCCAAAAGCTCGCCGCCGCCGTCCTCCGCGCGTATCTCAGCCGGGGTAATTTCAGAGCCGGCGAAAAATGTAAAAATCGCGAAAGTCGGCGCGCCGGCCGGCCACGAAGTAAACTGACATGACAGGGAGAGACTTTAGCCGCGGTGAAAAAAAAGAGCGAGGAATCGAAACGGCCCGGCGCCGACGGAGGAAAAAGAAAAAGCGAAACGTGCCCGTAGGGTCGTTTCCTTCTCTGCTTATTTTCTCTTTTTTTTTTAAAAAAAAACCCCTTCTATTTCTTGCCCTGCCGTGCGCGAATTAAAAATGCGGGGAGATAAGGCAAAATTGCGCGGATTCGAACGAAACGGACGGCGTCGCTCGAAAATGGATTTTTCCGGCGCCGTCGGCTTCTTATCTTTACGCGTTGGGTAACGCACGCCTACACGATTGTGTAAATCAATGCGTAATTTATTTGAAAGGACTGCGCTTTTAAAAGACTCCCTTCTTTTCAATAATAATTATTTATGAAAGTCCCAATGGATGTTAAGCGCTCCACAAGCAAGTTAGGAGTCTTCATTGTTGATTTAGTAAATAATTACAAATTAATTTAAAATGGAGCTGCTAAAGATTTCATTTTCTTTTTTAAAATTTTAAATTTTAATTGGCTTTTTATATCATTTCAAGTAATTTACTAGTATTATTTCAAAAATAAAAACTTTGCTAAATCGTAGCTTTGCTATGATGTAAGTAAAATTAAACAAAGAAATGAACCTTTTAAGAATTCTAAATTAATTATCCAAATTTCTTGTATAGTATAAAGTATTAGAAGGAAAAATATAATAATTTTACCAAAATATATAAGATAAACAATATTTATTTTTTATAATAAAAAAGGATGTCATTATAAACATCTAATACAAATATATACTATTTTACTTAAATTACAATTGTATAAATAGTTCGCGTTTACAATTTACATTTATCGAAAGTACTAATTACACTTAAAAGATGCGTTGTATGGATGAATTTGGGTGAATCTATCTGAATTACATGTTCAAATCCTTCAAATACTCAGATAAATTGTTGCCATCGACCCACTGAAAATAAAATAAAATTAAAATTAATCAAAGTTGGTAATGAACGTTTTTGTTATTAAATATTTTGAAATATGTAGCTACTAATATTTTGAATAATTGAAAAAAACTTACGTGTGGATCTTCCTCAAAGTCATCTTTTTCTTCGGGTTGTGGAAACCATGACGACGTCTTCGCCAATTCGTTTTCAGCCTGGCCCATTTGTTTCCAAATAATATTATTGAGATACTCTCGCCATTCTGTGCTTGCGTCGGTGAGGCCCATCACTGTACTGAACAGGTGGTTAATGGCTTCTTGAATGATATTTCTGTAAGTCATTTTCATTTCCTGTGTGGCATAGTACTGGAAACTGAAGCTGCGAGACATCGATTCCGCCATACATAAATAAACCTGAAAAAATATCGAAATACTGATTAGAAAAAATATTAACAGGAGTTTCATGCACTCAGAAAAACTTCTAGTAAAAATTACTATCCTGTGTAGAAAAGTGGCCACAGACTGTTACGAAGTGGAAAAATGACCATCCTCTATTATAAATTTTACTAGAATTATAGTAAAATTTTCAAAAATTCTAGTAAAATTTACAATGCAGAATGGTAATTTTTCCACTACATGACAGTCTGTGGTTACTTTTCTAGACAGAATACTAATTTTTATAGGATTGGAATACGGTATTCATGAACGGGCGCAAAATGTGTTAAAAAAAAATATTTATATAAAGGTTATCCTTACCTTTCCTCTTAACCATGTCGTTAAAAAGCTTACAGTATAATTGTCCAAAAATGCCATAGCTTTTTCAAACTCCTGTTTTTCGATGAAGGCATCGCACTCACTGATCAACTGTTTTTCGAGACTATTCATTTTATTTCACTTTAAGCAAACGAATTCTGCACTTTGAAATATTAACAAACTAGGTTCCTCGGTGGGCGATCTGTGCTCCTTGAGAGTAGACTGAGAAGTGATGTGGCTCTAGACCGATCGACTATTTATATGGAGAAGGGGCTACCTGCACACTTAATGGTGTGTGCCCTTATTTAACTCCGAAGGTTGACCTGGCTAATTTTTCCAGGAGCAATCGAAGATGAGTCATTAGTGCAGCTTGCAAATTATATGAGGTTACTAAGAGTGCGCTCCACTCCGCAATGCTCGTCCCCTTCTCCAGCGGTAATGAGTCCCATGTCAAATTTTGCAGGTATACGACAACAAGGAAAACAGCTTATTGCAATAAGCAAAAGACATTTGAATTTAATTTATACCTGCATTTTCAAATCGGCTTTTTCGTGAATCTACCCAATTATCTGCTTAACTTACGGATTATAAAGTATTAACTTCGACCAGACACGTCCGAAGACGTCTTTCTGATATTACGGGAAATTTGTGCTAGTCTGTACAACTGGGAAGGTATACCAGACGCATTGTCCTTTAGTAATCGAAGAAATTCTTCGGTAAAGGTAATACTCTTAATTGCCCTAGGCTTATACGATTTATAACACATCATTTAAATCCGGATTTTGTAACGAAAGTGCTACGAGAATTTCGAAAATAGTTGAAGCACGTTTGGACTAGTTGCCAAATGGAAATTATGTCGTTCGCGTAAATCCCCACGGGAGGACCGAGACAATTTCAACTCGTAAACATAATTAATAGGGTCGCAATAATTCTCAGATTTTTACACAGTTGCAAACACATGTTGCCACGACATCGCAAACTGCCTCGAGCAATAGCGAGCTGAATAATTACGAAAGTTACCACTGCCGCCCGCTCGTCCTACCTCCGTTCCCGCTCAACTTCTCTGACTTTTTGGAAGCCATTTATTTTACATTTTCCAATGTCTTTTTCCCCGTTTTTTTTTCCTTCAACGGAAAGTAGGTAAGTTCTCTTCGAGTGTCTTTAATAATTCAGTTAGTTGCCGGAAGAAGACTTTTTAAAGTCATGCTTTTAAAAGCAGTCGTTAAAACGACAGCATTTTTTAATGGTTTTACAGTAAAGCATATTTTCAAGTTAATAAATTAATAAAAAGTTTATAAACCTCATACCCTCTTTAAAAAAAAGGAAAAACGCTCTGATATTAAATACAATAGTGTGATAAAGATCAATTGAAATATTAACTGCCCATTAAAACAAATCCAAAAAATCGATGTTAATAACTTTTAAAGTTTGTCTCAACTGGTATAGCTAAATAAATTCTTTAAGAACAAAATAAAAAAAAACTACAAAAATAATATTTTACATTACTGCACTCCGAAAGAGCTAAACAATTAAGCGAGCATAAAAAGCAGCATAAAAAAAGAATACCAGCGGCATAAAAAAAAGGAGAGCCGGGTAATCGAATAACCGGCGAGTTAGAGAAAGAAAAGAGCGCAGGCTCGTTAGGCAGAACGAGCCGGTAGCGCGCTCGAGCGCTGTATACCTGGGGCCGGCGTAACTCGCAGAGACAGTAGCGCGAGAGGGGGAGGAAGAGGGCAGGGGGAGGCCCGAGTATCGGCGTGCTAAACGAAGCGTCGCTCGTATCCCGGGGCCAGGACTGCCATCCTAAGCCGGCTTGACTAATTGGCGGCGTTATAATCATGGGGACACGCTTAGGTTGGTATTACCGCGAGTTATAGCCCGGTGTCCAACCCTTTCCCCCCTCCCCCGGCCTCCGACGTCACGGACTCACACACGCGTGGGCGGCTGTTTAATGACCGCGCCGTTTACGCAAATTTTCCCATTATGCGCGAGCGCGCGGTTTCGGCCAACGAGCGTCATTTTGCCGCTCTCCGGCGTAATCCCGCCGGCAAGTCGGAACGCGCCGCAGATTGCGCAAAAAAATGCGAGTTCAGAGGAGATGGCCCCGGGCTCCAGAAGCGCGGGGGAGTTTCTTCGGGGAAAAGAGGGAGTAAGACTGCTCGTCTGAGTAACAGTTATTATTTGCTCTTAGAAAGAATGTCGGATTTATGATACGTTAATTTCGAGATGGTTAGTTTTATTTTTAAGTTCATTAAATTAGTTGAAGCCATTCCTTAGAAAACGTGAAAAGTCTTTTTCGAAACTGCTAGAATGAAAATATTTCAATTAGTATTCATGTGTTCTTTAATAATAAAAAGCTATCCACATATTTTAAATCGCATTTAGCTTCTCTCTCGAGACGACTCGTATATATAGTACGGCGTTAGGCATTTTTTATGATTTCTTAATAAAGGTATTTTTAAAATACTATCCAAATCAAATTTAAAATTAAAGATTGAAAGAAATGTTAAGTCTATTTCGCTTTTGTTGTGAGGTATCAGAATGAAATATTTATATAAACCAAAAAAAGTTTTTAACTGAAGTATTTTTTAGGCGCAAGAAAATCAGTAAAAAATCGAGATGAATCCGCGTGTGGAGCGATCGATTTTCGCGGTGGATCTGCCGAGCGGTGTCCGCTGAATTTCGGACTCCTCTCTCTGGCTGCGGCAACTGCCGTAAGACAGACGAATGCGTTCTGGTCAGTTGGGGAAGCTTATGGCCCCGGCCCGCAAGCCGAGAGAGATTTACAAGTTTAGTTACTGCTGATCACACCCTCGGGAACGACCTGATGGCCTTGTATAAATTTTCACCCCCTACCCTCTCGCCGTCTCTCTCGCGAGTACTGCGGCTCGTTCAACTCTTTCACTAAAATGACGTTTTATCGCCGAAGAATTGCCCCAAATCGAAACTCATTCGGAACAGGCATTAGGATTTTGTATTCAGATTTAGCTAAAGATCGAATAAACAAAAGATGGTATCGTTTAAAACAAAAATCTGAAAAACTGAAAAGCTTGAAAAGTGAACAGAATAAGAAAACAATCGGGACTGTTATTTCATCGTTAAAAAATGTTATTTGAATAACAATACTTTGCTGATCTCCCATGAATGATGGGATTTCCACGAAATTTAATTATTATTTTACAAAGGGCTGCACCCGGAAAGAAAATGTTTGAACATCGCTGGTGGGAGTTTCGTGATTTTAAAACTTTAATCAATTCAGAATTCGCTTCTATTTGAAAAGTACACGCAAATCGAATTTTCCTTTCAAAACAGTAACTCTTTTAACATTTTTTTTAACATCAAAGTTATTAAAGCCCGCAATGCGCAAATAGCTTTTCATTTGTATATACATCAAATGCAAATACAAAAAATAATTTCTTCAATAAACAAAATTATCAACGCAACCAGCGGCTACGATGTTAAACGGTTTTCCAAGAAAAAAAATAAATAAAAAAATTCAAATTAAAAAACGTATAATTTTTAAATATATAACTTTTTATTCGCCCGATAAATAAAAAGAGCATGTCCCATCCTAACGAATGTAAATCATATTTACGGCCCGGTCGGCTATTAGTACACCTAGCCAATTCCAGAGTTTAACTGAAACATTATGAGCGGAGATATCTCTTAATTCGGCCGCGCGAAAAAAGTCCTTATCCCTGACGAATGGTCATCTCGGCTCCGCCATACATCATCGGGCGATACCGAGGAAAAGGCGCCGGCAAAAATGGACCGAGTCCATCTTCGGATCGAGCGAGTCATTCGGGGAATTCTCCTCCCCGCAGTCCAAATGGATACGACAAATCTCGACCCGCCGCCTAAACGTTACGAATAGCCCGGGCGACATTTTTTTCCCCCCCGGCCGCGTATGAATGACCGCTCGCGGATAAACCCCCGGTAGATATATCGCCGGCCGGGCTGCGGGCATTTGTTTGAATTATTTCGCGCTCCGCGATTTTTTATTATCAGTATCTCCTCCCGCCTCTCTCTCCGTTTTGCGGGATTTTTTTTTCGGCTGAAGACCCGCATCGAATTCATCATCGCGCCACGCGCCCCGCGTAATTCGAGCGTGGCGTTGGACTTTTTCGGCGGAAAAATGCAATCGCCAGCGGAGCCTTTGAAAAGTTGACGCCTGGTTTGCAGCTCGTGTGTTTGGTCACTTTTCAAGTTCGACTTTCTAGAACTATAAGCCAAAAAATCATCTTAATTTTTTTATCACTTTACAACTAATGTCAATTTATTTTTTTATAAACGAACAAAAAAAAACAAATATTTTTAGTCAACTATAGCAGAATATTTGGTTTATAAAACACGATGCCATCGCATCCTTTGAAACAGTACACTCCAGTCAAAATTATCCGAATAAAAGAGGCATAAGCACCGCGTTGAAAGAATGTCCGAAAAACGCGAGAGGGAAAAAATGCAGTCACCCCACACCCGCATCGCGCGCAGAAAGCCGGCGGGAAAACTTTGAAAAGTTGATACCAGATTTTCAAGAGCGCGGTATCGAATTAAATGTCTTTGACTGATCGCTGACAGGCGAATTCGATTTATTATTATTTTGTTTTTTCGACGAACCCCGAGCACAGTTATTGATTGCGATTTCATAGGGGCACCGATGCGAAAGAACTTGGCTCGGGATATCATTTTGATGCGGCTTTAATAGCCATTCCGTGACTGTTTTGCGCACCTTTTTTTAAAAGTATTATGATTAATCGCTTTCAAAAAGTAAACAGCCCACCCTCGATTTCGGTGATTTACTATAAAATCGTAGGATACGCATGGGAAGTTGCATTTTTTCATGCGTGAAGCATTTTTAAATTCACGTTTGAATTAACAGAATCAATCTCTATCGCTTTTCACTCAGCTTGAATTCTTTGAAGTTTAAAAGTCAATATTTTTGCGTAGATAGTGAAATTGAACGAAGTACCGAAACTATTTATTTAAAAGTTTCAAACTACACTAATTATTGAAACGATAAACTAAACAAATTAAATAAAATAAATTAATTAAAATTGTACCAGTGAATTTCCCAATAAATTTTATAATAAGTAATTCCAGTTCCATAAAAACATCGAATAGAATATTTTTGAAATCCAATTGAGAACAAATTTCATGTCAGCCCAAACTCCGCACTCGGCAAAAAACAAGCAGCGCGGTGTTCGGCCAGACGCTACGGTTGATTTCCGGTCCTCTCTCACTCTTTTTTTTTCCACCTGCCTTGCTTCCGCCCTAATCGCCACCCCCTGTCCCCGCGGCGGGTAATATTTAATTTTTAATCCGACTGTATTCAAATGCGCGCCGGACTCCGTCCTAATGGGAATACGATTTATATCCTCGCCGCAGCTTATTTTACATTTATGCTAAATACCCAGGGCGGGGAGGTGGAGGCGCGACGCTTATTACGTAAGTTTTGTAGATCACAGCCGACCAACAAATTGCCGGGGACGAAAATCTCCGCGTATACTTTAAACCCCTTCATTAGTGGAATTCGCTAGAATTTCGTGTAATTTATACTTTGCATATACAGTTTTAATTTTCTAACGAGAATAGGAAATGGATGTACACTAATCGATTTATTTAAATTAATAAGTGTAAGCTGTTTGGAGTATATAATTCAGAATATCATTTGTTAATTATTTCCCCAATTATTCGACTAAACTTTAAATTAATTGATTAACGACTACATTATTATGCCTTTAGAAAAAACAATAGCAGGATATTGTTAAATTTATTACAGTTAATGAATAAACATCCGGTCGAATACCGCCAAAATTCAATTAAATTATAATTACAAAAATACTTTATTTAAAATGAGTGTCCTTGTAAAATAACTTAAAGATTGCTTTTTTAATAATTTTCTGGATTTTATTAATTTTATTTTACTAGTAAATTTAAAGATTACACTTTCAGTGTTCCGCATTATTCACATCTCGTTAACTGAGCACCGGAAACTTTTTTAATTAAAAATTCATCCGGCGAAACAGTGCAATTGGCGTTAACTCGGCGCCACTTTATTCGAGCATTGGAATTCAATGAATTAAACGAGTCGTTCCTTCCTGCGGCGAGGAGAGTCGCGGAAAATTACCCCAAAGTCGCAACAAAGCCAAGCTCCGCGGCGCTGCTTTGCCGGCGCGGGGAATTAAGCGGGGCGATAACGGGGTACCGATGCTACGCCGGCGGCGTAACGGTGCCGCCGCGAACGATAAAAGGGCCCCGTCTTAACTGCCAGGCATCCGTCATAATACACGGGGCACAAAGGGAAAGGCACCCGTAACTCCTCGTTTGCCCGGGCGCGCGCTTTTGTTTCTAATGCCCGCGAGGGGCGCGAATCTTCGCGCGTATATACGTGTCCGTACATCAAACTTTATGGGGCGAGTGCGCGCGAGATCACGACGTCGGAATGAATCTTAATCGTCCCAGACGTCGCCGCGGATATTGTTCCTCGGAAGAGCCCAAGCGTCTTATGTGCCTTCTTGGAGACTTGTATTTTCCGACTGTGTAAAGATTTGTTTACCGATTATTTTAGTTTTTTTGTGTTTCGTTTCTTTAAGACTTCATATACCCATTTAAGTGCTCTATAAAAAAAGTTAATCATAAATTAGTTACAATATGCATATTCTGGCGAATTTTTGGTTAATTTTTTATAGGAAGGTCATAATGTCTGTATTAATAAACTAGAAAACTAATGTTTAGCAATATTATTACGATAAAAACGAATGAAATTATAGTTCCACTAAAAACGTGTCCATTTCTTTAATAATTAAATTAAAATCTCAGATGTAAAGAGTTGGAAAATGCCAGGTGTCTCTAAGAGTCGGTAACACGTGTAGCGGGCGAGGCTCGCTCGAGGGCCAGTGTAGCGGGAGGAGGGAAAATCGGCGGTGGAAACGCGCGGCTAGGGGCTATATCCGTGGCCGCGGCCAACCTTTTCGTAATTTCGTCTCACGTAATCGGACCCTCGTAATTGTCCGCACGAGAGAAATCCGGCCGGTCGGGAGAAACTGCCCCGCGGGGCCGGCGGCCGAGTTATAAGCACGGTCAGCCGCCCCGGCGAGCCCCGCGGGGCCACCTCGCCGCTTCCTTTAATGCGTCATTTTTAATCGAGTCCCGGGTTAATGGGCAATTCCGGATGCCCGGATCGCCGCCTCCGCCGCCGACGCTCTGCGGCGACTATGCGGAGCAGTTGCCGCGGCTGCTAAGTGGATTCTTGCCGCGACGATAAGTGCCTTTAGCTCACTGATGCCGCAACCTTATCGCCCTTGGGGATAGTTGCAGTCTTTAAGTTGGATTTCCCTGGAAAAAGTAAACAATGCGTTTTTTTAGTACGATGTATCTTAAATACTTAGTTCAAGATTTATAATATGATTATTTTGGTTTCATTTTGTTTATTTCACTTTTTAATTCATAAGTATACTTTCTTGTTATTTAAAACTTCGAGAAAGATATCCTAGTAAAAAGTATTCAATTTTTTTTAAGAATTTTTTAAAAATTACATCGACTTTTATTAAATAAAACAAGTGCAAATTCGTTAAATTTGAAAAAGCTCTGAGCTTTCAATGAAGCTCACCTTATAGCGTTCCATAAAAATATATATAATCAAGGGAAGGAGTGGTATGCAAATTTTTGATTGGCAAGTAGAAATTTTTATACCTCAAACATACTAATCCGTGTAAAATTTTCTTTACAGTCTTTCTGTAGAAACTTTAAGCATCACTTATAATTTTTGAATTTTTAATTATATCTAAAATAGTAATTATTATTTTAAAAACATCAAAAGTATTGAAATATCTTATGAGTTTCCAACCGAAGGCATCTTAGCAGGCCCTTCAGAGGGGTAAATTCGCGCATCGCCGCACATGAATAATCAAAACGGCACTCGCAGCTCCACTGTCGCTTCCGCCCCACCCCATTCGTCCGCGGAACGAAAACAGCGGTGTTCACCTCTCGTTTCCCATCGGAATCAATCTGGAAATCGAGCGGCCTCTCGCTGACGTCCCGCCCCGACAGCCGCGATCGCGGAGGAAATCGAACGTCTCGCGCTCGAGCGCTTAATGCGATTAAAATCGCGTGCTCGCGTCGCCGAGCGGAAGTCGCGGCGTTGAATAAATGAAGGGTCCATTCGCTCTCTTAAAGTCGCGACAGCTCCGCGTAATGAAGAGCGCGGCAAAAATAAAGCCGCGCGCCCGAGCAGCTTCCTATTTGCTCGGCTCGTTCGTCGCGTTTATTTATTTACGGGCGAAACGGATGTACACGCTGCGTTGCTTACTGCAAAAGAGACAGGTCGGGGTAATGGGTAATTGAAGTTGTTAAGAATTCACAAGTAAGCTTCTTTGTTACGTAAATTTCTTTTTTTTTAAATGATTGTTATTTAAGAATTTTTTTATTATTTTTTAATGTTGAAGATGAAGTAACGGAAAAATACTTTCCCGGATTCGTGTAGAATTTAATTTAGACTGTTTAAATGAATTCGTTAGACAAATAGTTATGCATTTAATATTTTATAAAAAGAATAGAAAAAAGCTTCTAAATATTTATCTAGGCGCATATTTACATAAATAAGCTATTATCACTATCGTGTAGGTATTCCTGGGTAGGATACGCTCAAAGGTGTCTTCTTGTTTAATCCAAACAAGCGGTCCATTCGTACCTGAATAATTTCACGAATCTCGTGTCCGTTTATCGTCGGGTTGGGAATATCAGAGAGCCGCGAAGGCCAAGTGGTCGCTTCGTTTGAAAAGGGACCGACGCGATGAATCGACAACGAGGTAAGAATAAACTACTATCAACCGTGCATTTACAACAAAATATTAGAAATAAAAGAATAAAAATATAATTCCTTCTACAAATCGCCGTATAAAATAAACATTTCGACAAAATCCGACCAAAAAAATGGTCACTCTCCATCTCGCAATAAAGATATTTCTTCCCTCCATGTATAAATAACAATAATTACAATACTAAATCTAACGATGTAATTGTGAGCTCGCCCATCGCAAATAATTCTTCATCCGCATTAATAATTCACCCGTGGCGAAAAAGCACAGCTCAATTCCACAAAACCTACGTCTGGCTTTATTTACAGATGAAGGAATATCGTGCGAAGAAACAATGAAGCTCGCACGATTTTCCCGAAGCAGCGGCGAGAGAAAGAGAGAGAGAGGAATAAGAAAAGAGATCGAGCGGGATTATAGCGTAGCTTTCACCCTCCGGCGCGCAATTATCAAGCGTATAATTTGCTACGAAGCCCGCGCGTACATTCATCTTGGCCCTAAGCAGGGCTAAATAAATAGAGCGCGGCTGGAGTGTCGTATAGCGGGCGTTTGAAGGTATCGTTTCGTAATAAAACCGAGTGCATTATTTACCTCTAACGGCCGGGCTTGACCGCTGAAATTAGCCCCCGTCGGAAACCGCACGCGAGCGCCCCGTGCCCCGATAGCGAAAATCAGATGGAATTCATTATTCACGGAATCTAAGGGCTTCCCTTTTTCAGTTGCACGGCAATCACCTAATGCCGCGGTGATAAATAATGCACGCGCCGTTTTCAATTGGTTTGCACGTCGAGCTCGTCAAACCTCCAAACGGCGCGTCCGTAGCTGGACTGTGCGTTTAATCGGTTCGGAAGAACAAACGGTGTGAATATTCATGGACAGCCAGTGTGAAGTCGAGGCTCGGCGTCAGTCGCGCGGAGCCGTAAGGGCCGCGTGCGAGCAGAAAAGACGGTAATTTATGTGTGCGCCCGGCGAGCGCTCCTTCGACTTATTTACTTTGGCCAACTCGCATAACTTCCGGTTAACGAGTCACGAACGGGCCATTCGGCAAACCCAGAGCGCCGATCCCGCCCGATAACTTGGCCATGAACGAGCAAACCCACCGCGATTATGCACTTGCGGGAATGCTCGCCGGCAATTGCTTATTTCGCGCTGAGACTTGTATTTTCACTTTGCGTCGTCGATTTTTACTCCAGAACAAATTAGTGCGTGGGTGTGTCTGATTTTTATTCATAAAAA
This sequence comes from Eurytoma adleriae, assembly GCA_900480045.1. NCBI lineage: Eukaryota > Metazoa > Arthropoda > Insecta > Hymenoptera > Eurytomidae > Eurytoma > Eurytoma adleriae. The sequence goes on from UXGC01000477.1 coordinate 16,416, forward strand.
TTACGAATTAATTTATTGATTACTTCTAGTAATTATTATTGATCCTCAAATTAAAATTAATTAAATAAAGATAGTGCGCTTTACAAAAAATCTAAAAATATTATCGTGTTTAACGATATCTGAAACCTATAATCATCTTTTCAATAGAACTGAGGGAGGTAATAGGGTGAACCTTAAAATTTTACGATCATTGCAAGGCCAGAAGCGACAATTTCACATTTATCTGAGAATGGGATTTATTTAACGACTACTTTGAGAGAAAGAAGACACTGCGCTGACACCTTTACGATCATCTTAGCTAATTGGATTGACGTTCGCACATTTCAGTATTGAATTACCCTGCCATTAATGGAGTTGATAATGAAACAACGGTTCGTTAAATTTCATAACGATCAAATGGATAGGAAAATGTTCGATCAGAAATATAAATTAGTTTAAGATCAAGTATCGTAATAAAACTTAGCTTACACCTTTAGGAATTTAAAACCCAATTGACTTTTATTTATGGAGATAAGTTTATTATTACTGTTGGAGTATTACAAAAGTGAATAGGCAAATAATACATTGTAGAGACGCAGGTAAGAAAATAGTTTTATGACTGTCGACCCAACCGCCATCCACACCTTTTCAGTTTATGATTTGACCAGTCCCGTCTTAGGGCTCCTTTCCAATGACGTCAGTCAGTCAATCAGTTATGAAAAAGAAATACAAAACCAAGCCCAGACCACATGCAGCATCTGAGCGCGCGAAAAGCACTTATCGGCATGCGTAGCCGCAAAACGGCGTGCGATCGATATCGGAATCGCCGCGGCGAGCGCGGGCCGTGACCTATCGCGCGTCCGCCCGGGCGGCGAAGAATAATCGGGGCCCGGCCCCCGGCGGCGTTTAGCGGGGCAAACAGACAGAAAATGGAGCGCGCGGCCGCGTATAAAGAGTCGATGATAACGGAATGATATATGACTCGGTGTGAATAACGCGCCGCGCGCGATTACGGGGGGGCGAGAGGAAGCGAGACTTGGAAGCGCGCTCGCGCGGAGGCGGCGGGGGTGGTGATTGATCGGCCTGGAGATAGCGCACTTGCGATATATTCGCCGGCGGATTAAGTGAATGTGCACCGACACTTAATAATTTCGGCCCGGGGGCTCGGCCGGACGCGACACCTTCGATTTCCTTTATGCCGTCGCGGTATTTCAATTTTTCCTCTTTTTTTGTTTTAGATTGTGATACATTCACTCCTCGTAACAATTGATCAATATTGTGTTAATATTGTCTTCAGAGATTCCCTAGAATGGTTAATATTGTAGAAGGATTACTAATCATAATTGAACTTGCGCTAATGTTGCCACAAATTGAAAGGACTATTTTTTATTTTTTTCTAAGTTTGAAACTTGTTTGTCAAAACTTGTAATATTCCTGAACATTAATATCTAATGTGAAAAAATATATCTTTGTAAATATTTAAAAATCAATTTCTAAGTGATACAATCACTAAAAAATATTTTTCAATTTAGAAGGATAAGTTATAAAATATTTCGTTTTCCCTTGATTTTTAAATATGAATTTATTAAGGAATTGGTATAATGAAGTAAAATATAAATTCGACTGAAATTATCATGAGAAATAATTAATGAAATGTTTATATTTGTATGTGATAAATACTTTATTTTTATCAACAATTGTTCCGGCATTTAGTGCATTCATCATATAAAACGATAAAATAGTTATTTAAACCGAAAACAATAATATATAGTCACTTCCACGTTTTCATCTTCTTATACGCTTTGAAGGGCCGTGTAGATGTCACAATATCTCGTGTACGAAATTGTTTCCAGGGATTTGCGTAAAGGTAGGCGTGAATTTTTCATGCCGCTGGAATGGAAGATTTTTTATGCAAGCTTAAGCCCATATATATAACGAGCGGAAAGCAAGGAAAAGGAATAAAAAGCACGAGGGAACAAAGGCATGTTGTTACCTCCGGCCAATCCCGGAAAAACTTAAAATCCGGAAATGGCTACGGCGGCACCCAAAACACGACCTCCTCAATAATTTACGCAATCGGCCGCCGCGTCGATTACGCAAACGAAAAAAATGTTCAAAAAGCGCGGCAATTATTCGAGATTAAAAAATCCCGCGACAAAGGGAATTAATAAAGAAAAAAAAAGCGCACCGTAGGGGGGAGTAAGGGGGTGGCCCGCCGACGGGCGGAAAAAGCGACACCGCGACAAAAGGAGCGAAATCGCCGGCAATCCTCGCCGGCAAGAATAATCGGCCTTCGATTTTACGCCGTCCTCTCTCTCTCTCCATCCGCTTCTATCATCGTCCGATACAAATGACAGAGCCCGTCCGGTGGTCGAAAAAAAAAGTCGCCCATTTTTCCGACCCCCCGCGCGCTCGGGCGCTTAAATCACGGGAGTGCACATATGCAGGCGGGCCGCTGCACCGGCGCCATCTTGCGGAACCGTCCAGCCGGAAACGAGCGATAGTGTAACGCGGCGGCGGCGATATCGACACGGGCTCGTTCGCGGACCCCTACGCCAACGACCGATTCCGCGCTACCCCCTTGTCGCCCCCCTCTCTTTCCCTCGTCCCCCTTTCATCCGTCTCTCTCGCGCCTAAAATTCATAGCCGTCGCATTGTTTCAGAGACGCTTATTGATAGCACCGACTTTTTGTACAGCTAGTTCCATTTTTTTAGCAGTTTTATTAATACACCGAGAGAAATTTCTTATGTTTACCAGAAAACATTACGTAAAAAAAATAATCATAAGGTTTTTTATTTTTATAGACGAAATTTTTATATGAAAAGCTCAATAATTTTTTCAGAGCTTTTGCTACAAATATTTTCATTATGACCAACTATTCAAAATTCAATTCAAAAAAGTAATTCAAAATAAAGAAAACTCTCTCACTGCCTAGCTAAGATCGAATAAGAAATTATGTAATTATTAAAGTACCGCGTTAAATTTACATTGATAATTTAATTTAATATAGATAGTCATTAATTATTCTACGAATTTGAAATTTACCTCCTGGAATCTGAGTTGTTTAATAAATAATTAGCCTGCATAATTCAGGGAGGGGTTCGATTTCACATCGGAAATGTCAATGATCCATTCAACTGCCATCGGTAGCACTTTCATTGCTCCGAAAATTATTAATCGCCTTGGGTGGAATAGAAATTCTTCGCTAGTCAAATACTTCAATGCGCTTCCTTGAAATCTGAATGAACGCAGATGCATTGATTTATTCAATGGAAGATGTCTCACCATTGACGATCGTAGAACTTGATGTTCGTCCAGAATATTATAATTCCATTACCTATTACAGTCAAAGTTTATCCTATTTTTGGATACGGAGAAAATTATAAAAATTTCATTTACATTTTTACATAAATTACCATCTACACTCAACGCAATTAGAAAGAGTGCTTCAATAATAACATGCTTAAATATTAATTACTATTTCCTTTTGTTTATTTTTTTTCATACTATTTTTTGGAAAAGGTTGCCATTTTTTGAAAAATTCAAGTATATTCTGGAAAGAAATTGCTTGCTTTGAATGTGGACTATAGACAAAATGTCTAACTTGATAAAATTTTCATACACAAACACTTTTTTATTGATAAATTTGTATCTAAATAAACAGTAAAATAATACAACATTCCATAAACAATAAACAATGTGTTCCTAATCCTCGCAGAAAAGATAAATAAAACGCGAGCAGCCGTCGAAAATACAAGGACAAAATTAGCTCGCACGAATCGCGGCGAGGGATGTCGAGCGCCGCGCGAGCGCGCCGGGGTGACATTAGTTTCCGTGGCATTGACGTTCCACAATGCAAGCCTGATGTCGCTGACACCCCCATTTGCAGCGGCGACGCGACACCGAGCTCCCCCCCTCTCCCGCGGCCGTTACGGCGTCGGGGCCGCGCTTCCTAATGTTTCCCGATGTCGCGCCGTAAAAAGCTCGGGCCGTAAGCACCCGATGCTTATCTGCGCCCCCAGGTAAACGAGCCCGTTTCCACATCTTCGCGCGCCGCCGACTAAATTCGACATTAGCGATCGCGTTTATCGGATTCCTCGCTGTTTACGCTCGGTACATTTAAAGCGACGTAAAGTATACGCGATGTTTCTTCTTTCGCGCGGATATTGAATTTTTATCAGTGCATCGCTTTTAATTTACTTAAGCGTCGGGAAAAGGCTTTCAAGGGAGGGATTAAATGTGGATCGTTGCATTTTATATCGTACGTATGAATATCGAAATGTAAGTCAATCTATTCTTAGCGGTATGATGGATCCTCGTGAAACAGCATTTAGAAGGCAATCGTCATCTAATACTTTCTTAATCATTGACGATGACGAATTCGAATCGACTTAAGAGGCGGATCCTGGGACCTCGGCATTAGCGGCTCTCAGAAGTAATCCACTTTTTGGAAATTCCTGGCTCGTTTTCCTGGGATTAGATACGCTGAATGGATTCTATGCGTCCACATCGGCATGAATAAATCCTACGAGCAACTCATAGCGATTTTAATGTACCAAATGATGTGTCAGTCGCGTGAACGCACTTGTGGTCAGACTTGAATAATGATGTAGTGGATTAGTTCGAGTAATTAGATTGAAATATTCACATGAATATTTCACTCCGATTTAGGCATAATGCACTGATTTTCATTTTAGTCGTGCTTTCGCGGATTATAGATTGGCTGCACTCTGAAAAACAAATAAAGAGTATAAAAATGTTATTTCATTGAAATGTACTAATCAGGTCCGTCAGATTATATCGAAAATTAATTAACACGCATATATTTTTTCTCTCTTATCGAAGATATGAAAAATTAAAATTCACTATATGAATTCCGTGTCCTACTCACAATTTAATTTCTTCTTGAAAGTTTATTATTTCATATTCTAAGGACACTTCACTCAAACATTTCCTTAAAACAGAATACATAATTTTTTAGTATATTTTTGAGAAACCACCGTGTAAAATAAACTGTAAGTGTTATACTCAGCTTGATCGAAATTATAACACACCGACGTTTCGTCTGGAGTACACACATCTCCAGCGCAACTGCAGTCCGGGCAAACGCGGCAATAGACGTAAATTCGAAGGACCGGGCGATCATCTCGAGCGCTGCAATCTCGATGGATGGCCGGCACTCGATGGCTCGGCGATAAGCCACTCGAGCGTCGGCTCTGAATCTGAAAGCTCGTCAGGAGCCGCGCGACCCCGCCGCCCGCTTGCAGCAAAAAAAAGCATAGTTCCGCATTGGCGATAACCAATAAAAGCGCCTGTCGAACGACGCTTTTATCCGGGCGCCTAGGATGCCGTTGTTCCGCGGGCGCGCCTGACAACTCGGCGGGAAAAAAATGACGGAGACAAAAACGAACGCGATACCTTTGTTCGCGGACGCGTCGGCGCCTCCTTTTTTTTTGCGCGTCGTTTTTCCCTGAGCGACCGCGAGTTTTCGCGATTACTCGCTTTTTTTCGCCTTTTGTCGCTCGCGCGCTTTTTTGCGCGCGCTTTGTTTTTTCTCGCGGTGCTCAATGACGGCACTCGCGATAACTTTGTTCCTCGCGATACTTTGTTATGCACTGCTTTTGTATATTATCATTAATTTAGTCTTTTTTTTAATTTTCACAAATTTTTGATGAGTTTGGTTTATAATGACGTTATCTTGTGAGTTATCTGCTGTTATTATTTATACGGGCAGAAATTTGTTAATAAAGCTCACCGTAAATATTTCGCGCAAAAATTTTGTCGAGAAAATAATTGTAATTTTTATCCGAATCTTAAACAGTGGCTATTATAGGCTGACGGAGCTTTTCTTGTAAAAATGCGGAGCTTTTTCCGATGTGGTTAAATTTAAATTACATAAGAAAATTTTCTTAGTGTATATAGTCTGATTTGCATTATGAACTTTGCGAAGAATGTTAAGTGCATTTTTTTAATAAATAAAGAACTCAATCCTCTTTATTAAATGAATAAATAAATAATTATGTTACATTAATTAAGCACTTGGAGCTAAACACGAAAAAGAAAATGAGCAGGGCTAAGATATTCAGAGCCACGTCGAAATGGCTAACCTTCTAAGCGGAGCTTATGAAGTACAGGCCGGCCGATATATTTAGCACGCAAGACAGCAGCGGCCGGGGGTTTAAAACGATTATACGAGAAATCTCGCTTACTTTGCATCGGGAGTCCCCGGGGCTCGCGACACCGGGAGGGACGCCAGGGGAGGGCCTCTCCCCGGCAGATCGAAGGTCTTAACGAAGGGTTAGCCAGCGCTCGCGTAACAGCGATCTCCACTCCGGCAAAGTCCTTATTAATAAGGTGGGATTAGCATAACTGCTTGGCACCAGCGCGCGCCTACTTTCTCCCGGGGCGCGGAACTTTCCGCGCGATCGCGCGTGTAAGTGCCGCGAGAGCGTTTCATTGTCTTATGCCGCTTCGCCGAGTTTAATTTTTCGTTTAATCGCGTACCCTTTGCGGAACTCCTTTCCTTCCGAAGTAGAAGCTTGCACTTTAAATTTCTTGGGCTTATTTGAAAATAAATTGTATCCAACGTTTTGCTTAAGAAGTAAGCTAAATTGTCAACATTTTCTATGCTGTTCAGATAATTTTTTGTGCCCTAAAAAGATATTCAAGAAAACAAATAATTACCATCTGAAAAAGACTAATGACGATTTCAAAAATATTATCACTTTAAAATTTGTTATTCGAAAATAAAATAAATTTTGCCAGTCGTTATTGTCAATCAAAGAAACTTGTATTTGACACAAAAACTTTCATCTCAAATAAAAAGACATTTTATTATAAAAGAAGAAAATAAGCAGTTATTGAGATATTGACATCGCTTATACTATACGAGGTCCGTATTCCTTAAAACTCGGGAGCCCACAAATCCAACTCAGGCGTGAAGGAAGTAAGGAAAAAAAAAGAGAGGAGCCAGCCCTTTTCTATCGAACCCAAGCGATTTATCATCCGCGCCGGCGTTTTCATCGGAATATTGAATACGACAAGATAATCTCTCTTTCACTCTCCCGGCGTCTATCCTCTCGGGCCGCGGCTGTGCTTAATGTAGCGCGAGGCCCCGATAAGCGGCCGGCGCTGTGTGTTGTTGCGCGCGCTCGTTTCGACGCTAGTTTTTGCAAAAGCGAGAGCCACGTGGCTGCGGGGTGGACGAAATTTGGTCGTTACGCGGCGCGCAAAGCGTCATAAAGGGAAAGGACGTTATTGACGCGAGGTGCGGGTATCGAAGCCCGCGCGCCCCCGATCATTTCGGAGCGTTTGTCGATGCACTCGTTCGCAGCATTTCCAGAGGCATCGATTTTCGAGCTTTGTCCCTTTAATTCGATTGGTCGACTTAAAAGAAAAACTTTAGTTTTGAAAATGTTTGTTCAATTGAATAAGAGTTTAAATCGGTAAGCTATTTAATTATTTCGTAATATACAAGAGGTGTTTGAGGTACTTTACTTATTTACAGCACATTTACCGCTAGATGGACTTCGAGATATCGCTTACGGTAACAAGTTTGGTGCCTCAGTTTCACATATGCACCACCATAGACCTGGCTGCTTAGGAGTCTGGAATACTTATCTGACGATCCACACTTCACTGATTATATAGTCCTCGAGCATTACCTAACCGAAATGTAAATACTATTACCGATTTTTGAAAAACCGTCATAGGCGCATCGCACTTTTATACCCAATAAAAACATTCTCACAGCCGAATCTCATCTTTTTCTAAAGCCGCTTTTATTCTGGGCGAGCCCGCGCAAATCCGCGTCTGCGGTCGCAGTTGCGCATGTTTCCACGTTTATCGCCGTCTAAGTCCGCAGGCACGCTCGCGCCGCTTTTATTTGAGTTGGGCGGATGGGGACCAGCGGGCCGCTGATCGGCGGAGCTCTCCTTTATGGAGGTCGACCGCTCCGACGTCAAATGAATTATTGATGGCGAGCCATTTAACGGGTTATTAAGTCACTTCTGAACCGACCGAGCTCGTCTCTCTCTCTCCCTTCGACTTCGGCGTCGAAGCAGGGGTACTGAGGAATATCGAGCCGGGTCGGAGAAAAATATGAAGCTGTCGAGGTCTGTATACAGTCGGCTTTTTATTGGCGGACTTAGGCGAGGAGTTAGATCGAGTGTATTTTACACTTCGCGAGTTTTGAATGAGGTTGGCTTTGGCGATATTTTCGTTCATTCATGATGTATGATGTAATATATGCACATATAAGAAATTAAAGGCTGATTTTAAATAAAAGATTTTTAACAGTGCCAACTTTGTTTCGATAAAAAATCGAATCTTCTACTTGCGGTTTATGTACACTTTCCATAAAGCTACGTACATGTGCACACATTAAATAAAATAGTACTTCTAAGAAACGCATCAAAAAAATACCAACGTAAGTCGAAAATCTCAACGCCGCACGGTTTTCCCGTTATTACAGTGCTTCAGCCGAAAATCGCCGGGAAAAATATTATGACACTCTTGCGTTCCTCCTCAGCCGCAGAAAAAAGAATACACACCCGCTCCGCGTCGGAATCATCCACGTAGCCCGGACTAGCTCGGGGGATATGACGACTTCGCGGATATTTATGCTCTTCGAATGCTCGCACGAAGAGGATCACTCTAATGGTTTTATTATACCGATAGTTGGCGCGAGGAGCGAGGAAAAAATCCCGAAAAGAGGAAAAAGGAGCCCGCGGGGTACGTAGGTGTGCGCGCGCGCGCGAGCCCCAGGCGTATAATGACGCTGCCGGGATAGAGGCGCTGCCGGATTTATGGCGCTCTGAATAAACACGCGCTCACTCGACTGCCGCCGCACACGCCGTGGCTTTATCGCGTCGGCGTGCGTCTCCTCCTTTTTTTCGTCTCTCGTCGGCCTGCGGGGAGACGGGAGCAGGCTGCTCTCCTTCGAGGGAGAGTTGCAAAGTCATTTGGCGCGGAGGCGGCCAGGGGGGAGCTCCGGCTGAGGTGTTTATTAAGCTAACATATGGCCGATTCTTCTTCATATTCTCGATGATATTCCCGTGACTTGTAATGCTCCGGATCTGAATTGTTGTGGATTCGTATTATTTCGAATCATTTATCTGTTTTATTTACTGTATGAGTAAGTCCACTTTTGACGTTTATGGGTAAATACTTTCTTTGACGTTTAATCGATTCGCAGAATAGATGATGTTGGTTGATGTTGGAGAACGAAGCAAAATAATCAGTAGCTTCCTTTGTGCACTAAAATAATGTGACGATATCAATAATCATAAAGTTATTTTAATTTTCTGAGTAGCTATAGTCACTAATTCTAAAACTATAACTATAAAGCCCTTTTTACTTAATCGAAAATAACGTGTTCTAAAATTAAATCCAACACTTACAAAATAATTTCTACAAAGGACTTTTTATTTTAATTCTTCTTCAAAATAAACCTTCATCATGAAAAATTCCTTTAGTCCATCATCGTCCAGCAGCGTGATTTAGACGAGCGTCTAAACGGTCCCTTGGAATATTAACCCCAGCATATTCATCTCGGGTGTGTATAGCTGCATCTTTGAGGCCGACGATGGGTCTTTGATATCGCAATCCGAGCGAATCCATCAATAATGCAGAGAGCCCGGTGGATGCGCGCCAGCGCCAGGTGAAGGAGCCGCGCGGGCCTCGGGGATGGACCTTTAAATCAACGGCCGGCTCATTTAATCATGAGCGCCGCTGGACGGCCGGGGGCTCGCGGGCAAATTTAGTGGAAAACCACGAGGCGACGGCGAGAGGCCCGGGGCGCGCATCTTCCGGCGCGTACCGCCTCGCTGACCGCGACTGAGTTTCGAGTTATAGCGCTGCCGCCGACAGTGTATCCCCGCGCCGGGGCAACATTTTATTCACCGATAGTTGGACAGGCAAAACTTACTCGAAATAGTTTAGAAATTTTAATTAAATTATTTATAAGTAATTGAATGATTGTGCCCTCTAATTCTAAAGTCGAATTAGTGAACAAATACTAAATGTTAGTAAAATGCACTAAAATTTAATGGAATGTACTCTACTAAATAATAATTAGTGGAGAATATACTGCTAATGTTTAGTGCATTTCACTATTTTTTAAATTATTTTATTTAACAAAAAAAAGTAAACGAAGATAAGACTAGTGTAGATTATATTACATTCTTGTAAAATTTTTTTCTTAGTAAGCAAAAGAAAAGGTCAGATAAACTTTAATTCATTTAAAAAAAAAATAAAGTAGTAATTTTTCTTTTATTATTCAACATTTTTATATACGCAATCACCCCCTTCAAACATCTACAGTTTCACACGTCACCCTACATTCGCGCCAAACTGACTCACTTGAAAATTAGCGCATCTGCGGACCTGCATCTTGAGACGTCGCCGGCATCGGGGATCGATACTCGCGTTCACACGCAAAGGCAAACTTCCCCCGAAGAATCAACAAGTACTTTAAAAGTCGGCAGCTGCGACCTTGCGTCGAAGGAGACGGGCGTCTCGCACCCCTTTTTTTTCCTCGCGCGCGCGATATATCACGGCGCGGCGCTGCCCCGTGACGTCTCCTGTCAACGCTTTAACCGAGCACCACTCCGATTAAGTGTTTCCCCGCGCGCGAGCCGGCGGGACTCTTCATCGCGACCGCGGCGGACGGGGGAGAGACCGTCGGGTGAGCCCGGCAAGTGAGTGATGGGGCAAAAAATAAACGCCGCCGATTGGCCCCGGCGGTGCGGTTTTTTTTTTCGCCGGCTTGTCAGTCCCGGCCATAGTTCGGAGCTTGACGCGGTGCAGCGGGGTAAAAATTGCACTGGCCACGACGTTTTAAAGTGTATTTCGAGTGGATCTAAATTGACGTTTACTATTTCGCGGCACGCCGTCATTGAGGCGCGCTCGAATTCATAACTGTTATTAAATTTGGTGATTTTTCAAATTTTCTAAATCCGGCCAACTGAAAAATCTATTGAATTTTTTAAAAAAAATTTCTATTTAAATATAGCTTTAATTAAATTAAATATTAATAGGTATACGTTTTACTCTTTTAATAAATATGATAATTAAGGAGTAAAGTGTAACTTGCCATCGCGCCTCTTGATAATTTATAAATTGTGATTTATGAATGGTATATATAAAGAACATCTTTCCCTATACATTTTTAAATAAATAAATAAATAAATTAATATAGTTGCAAGCTCATGGAAACATGCTACTATATAAATAATCATTTTAGCTATGAACATTCTTTTCGTTCAAAGAAACCGTACTTTTGATTTCGCATTTCAAATATATCCTCATAGCCTATAAACAATCCTAGAATATTTTTCTCAGTGTACACTGTACACACATACACTTAGCGTCATCGTCGATCGCGCACGTCGCGCAGCATTGAACGTTCGACGCGAGGCTCGCGAATAAACAAATATATCTTCGTGGTCACGGCGAGTAAACGCGGGGGCGGGGAGTGGGGGGGGCCGAAGTTGTCCGTGGCGGCGGGGAACCGGCGAGCCGCGACTGCGGGGCGTAATGGGCCGGAGCGGGCACTGGCCACGGGCCGATAGCGTCCGAATGACCATTGCTGACGAGGGCCGGCGCTGTGTGCATTCCGCGCGATAATTATGTACGCGAATTTATGCTGGACAAGGGCAACAACGCCGCCTGCTCCTCCCTGCTTGCTCAGCCTTTACTTAGGACTACGTCGTTATTCCGCGAAACTCGATTAACCTCGCGTGATGGACGAGGTAATAAACGCCGGCCGATTGGCGGACGATGACTCGTTGTGTTTGACCTTTTCCCTTTGTACCGTGATATATTTGAGTTATATTACTGTTTTTTTGAACAGTTTTTTCTTTGCATGTGAAATAGGTGAGAAAAATAAAGACATTCGAATTTAGCGGCTCTTCATTGTTTCGCGATAGCACGGAGAATTGGGCGTAAAATTTCAGGTAGGAAATATATTTGAAGCGATAAACTATGATAAAAAATTTGCGTGGAATTTAAACTGCTTCCGTTAAAAAGTTACATTGAATTCAACGAAACAATTAAAATGTACACTTTGACCTTTTAACTTCGTAAAATAATCAGCACCTTTAATTCGGGATATAAATGAAGCCGCATTCCTGGGATTCACAAAGCAACACCCGCTAACAAATTTCTTGCTCTCTTTCTCTCGCAAGAATGCCAATTAAATCATTATTAAAATTGCTTCCCCGCGAACCACCTCAGGATTCTGATTGTTAAACTGCGTAACTATTTTAATTAACGAATAATTACAATAGAAATTTACACTTTTCCCCCCGCAGTTTCAGCATCCCCGTGTAAATACCATCCGTTCAACATCCTCTGTAAAATTTACTAAAAATTTAGAAAAATCACCACTTTCTAGTAAAATTCACAATAGTGCCTAGCACAATTTATTATAATTATAGAAAATTTTACTAGAAAAGATGATTTAAAATTTTTTATCTAAATGTCAGTCTTGTGGTCACCTTACTATATACAGCATTTTAGTTTTTACTAGAATTGTAGTTAAAAATATGAATTATAAAAGACAAATAATTATCTACTACATGAAATCGATACGCGATACCCAAAAAAAAAATAAAAACACGACCGATTGTGCGCGCTTGTCGAGGCAGCGAGGCAGGGTTGACTGTCAGGGCCCGGGCAAAGTGGTTCTCTTTTGAACGGGTTCGCCCCATCGAACAAAGCATCGCGCGACCACGAGATCCCCTCCCGAAAAAGAAGCCGAAATAAAAAAGCAGCAGCGGCGAACAAAAACGGGGGCGGAAGGCGGTTTCCCCCGAAAGGCCTGAAAAACGCGTCGGTAAGAGAGGAGAGCCGCGATAAAACTTTGGGCGGCCTGCACAATTGGCGCGCGTCCTTAGGCCGGCTGTGACGCGCGGGCCGTGTTTTGTCTTCGCCGGCATGAATGGGCCGCGCGCGACGCCGGCCTTATCGCGCGCCGAGTCCATCACCGCCGGCGGCGCGCCGCGTCCATTGTCGGGGCGGCGGAACCTGCGCCGCGCGAGGAGACGAGCAGGAAGCCGGATACGCGCAACGTCTGGACCTGGAGTTGCGAAATTTATGCCCGCACGTGACCGACACCCCTTTTACCTCGCGGACTGCTCGCGCGGCTGCCCCCCGACACTTTTCAAAACGGAGCTTTCTTCCGTCGGTCCTATTGTTTACCGCGGGGGATGTAAAACGATGTGGGTATGTCGTGCTGCAAATTTTCTCTAAACTTTTCGTTTGTACAGGTAATAAGTAACTTTTTTTATTGGTAAGAAATAATATTTATGTAAGAATTATTTTGTTATTGATAGAATGATTTAAGAATATACCTTATAGATGTTTCTATTTAAAGAAAGGAGCTTGTTTTTGTCAAGAATAGTGATTAAAAAAAAAGCAGAGAAATGTATAAAACTGCTGTTTTGTTAAGAATTTATTATAATGTAAAACTAAAAACAAAATTAAATCGAGAATATAAAGGGAAGATTCAAAAAAGAAAAACTAAATGTGTAATTTGCTAAAGTAAGTAGAAAAATCAAGATTTCATGCGACATTCATGCGAAAAAAAAATAACTTCTGAACATTACCATTATTAATTCACTTATTTAGTATATATATTCTCTATATTTTCAGTAATATTAAAGATTTCCTATATAACAATTTATCAATGATATCCATGGATATTATCATATATTTCCAGATTTATCAAGTATACCGTTTTTAATAGAATCTCGATGTTTGTCCACTATTTCACTTCCAACTATCTTCGCATTTTTTCCCCATCTTCTCTCCCTCGGCGTTTCGTTCTCGCCCATTTTTATTCCATCGTCACTTTCGTTTTCGATGAGCGGCGGTGGTCCCTTCGAGTGGCCACAAAAATGGGGGGGACCCCGCATTTTTTTTTCCACGATCATACGCACATTATGGTTTTCACGGATGAATATCGCAGTGTTTTAGTTGTTTGCACATGTCCGAGAAGCTGTGAAATACGATTCCCAAACATCGAGCCACGGAACCCACGCGGATAAAAGGGATATCGAAAGTTATGTATTTCATTTATATTATATATATACGCTCGGACGCGGACGTTTGATTTATGCTTCACTGCTTATTAAATGTAAACAAAAACCGAAACCTAACTAAAATAATACGATTGTTTATTAACTCTTCGTAATTTTACTCTGTAAAAAATTAACCATAAATTGACCAGAAAATGCATATACTGGCCAGTTAATGGATTATTTTTTTTATAGAGCAGGCTTTGAATTAATTAATTTATTGACCGTTAGATACGCGAAAAAGTGAGCGGAAAATAAGGGACTTAATTACGCGAAGCCACAGGAGCAATCCATCTTGAAGGAAAAAGGAAGGACAGAGCTCGATGCAGGGGCACAAAGATCCTTTGCCGGGAGGGATTAATGCGCGGGCTGACCGCCGGACTGATTTACATGGCAGCTCGCGCAGCCGGCCGCCGGAGTAGCTGGAGGCTCCGCGGCTGCGGTCGACTGAGGGATGTGGCGTGTGATCGGGGCGCCGTTTCTCCTCGGGCAAGCAAATAAGACATGCAGTCGCTTCATGAATTTTCCTTGATGTTTACATCCACCTGTTCCCTTCGATCCTCGATTACATGGTCCATCTAAAAGGTCACGAAAAGAACACGATTTAACAAAAAAAAAATAAAATAAAATAAAATAAAAACGATGAATATAAAAAAAGTGATGGCTGAAGATAAACACATCACATTTCCCAAATGTACTTTCCTCCGTGGAAAAACTCCAAAAAATGCTTTTCTTCAGAGATTTTAATTAATGTACCAGCAACGTAATATTATTATTTTATCGATAAATTATAGTTCCAGTATAGTCTTAAAAATTTACCATTGACTAATGAAACTCGTTAAGTAATTAATCTCGTTAAATCGATGAGAAAGAAAAGTTTACCGCCTTATCGAACTTAAGCGGGGCTTCGGAAAATCTGGGAATCAGTCAAGTACTCGAACGAACTAAAAGTCCGATCAATCCCGAAAATTCCGGCTCCTTAAATCCTGCGGGCCCCCGGCGGCTCGGTATAGCGATTCGTTAAATCGGGGAAAAACAAAGCCCGAAGCCCGTAGTCCTCGAGCGATTAAACGCCAGCCGCAAGTCGACGACGCGACTGGAATCGGAGCCCGCGTCGCTACGTGTGTCTCCCAGGGATCGATTGTTAAGTTCGTCCCGAAGTGAGCGGGACGGGCCGCTGCCGGGGACACTTACAAATTAGCCAATCAAGCCTCTGATCCCCCTATGCCTCCAATCAGCCCGCATCGTCCCCGTCACTTCGCTCGCACGCTCTCTCTCTCCCTCCCTCTCTCTCTCGCGCACTCTCGCTCTCTCTCCTGCAAATACTTTAATCCATCCATTAATCCCGCAAGATAAAAGTTTGCGTGGCAGCCCTTTTGTCGTCGGCGCCCTTTTACTTTCCGCGAAAGGGAGACGCGCGCTACCCTCCACCCCCCCAACCCCCCGTCAGCGTTAATCGCTCGCGCGGCGGACCAAGCGCCTGCTTTGGAATTCAGATAAGAGGAGGCTCGAGTGTGCGCCCGGACAGTATGTGCGTTGCACCGCGTGAAGGATGGATCGGCTGGACTTTTTTTCGTTTGTTTACTACGTGGATGAGGTATGCGAGACATGTGTGAATAATTTAACGTAAACGGTTTTGCTCATTTATTATAAACACATTTTTTTTTTATTAAATTGCAATCACGCGGAGTTTTTCGTAATCGTCTGTTTTCTCGTGTTGTAGAAAATGTTGAATCATTAATTTCCCGTGAATTAATTTGGAAGGCAGTGGTAATTTAATCTTTATAATACAATAATTGTTTACTGCGCTGTAATCCAAAACGGACTTGACTTCATTTCAGTTATAAATAATAACAAGTAAATTCAAAGAAAGCTCTGAATTTAATTAATAATTCAATTAATTATAATATATGTATTTAATTGCGACGTAAAGTTATGTTTAGAAAAGGGCATTTATTCAACTAGCCCCTCCTCTCTTACGTTATCAAGTGGCAAATCCAACGTTTTCCGGGCAGCGTCGCAGGCCATCACTCCGCGAGCTACCCTACCAAAAAAAAGCTCGCCGGAAAAACCGCGTTGGCCGTCCGCTAATTTATTTCGCGTAGGTCCACTGCGGGGTACGGGGGTCGCCCGCGCGGACTCTCCCGCCGGTGTCCGGCGCGCATGCACGAGATGTTGAGCAAACAACAATAAATATATTTCGCGCTCGCGGGAGCGTCGGCGGAAAGAAAGGGACGGGACATGCGGGCGCGGAAAGGACGCGCGGACAGAGGGGGAGGGGGGCAACTTCCGAGCGGGCACGCACGAGCATAGCTTACCCGTAATCTGACTGCGCGCCGCGCCCCTATTTCAAGCCGTCCCCCCGCGCGCCTGGATAACGCCACCGGCCGACTCTCGATTCTTTCCTCTTTTTTCGCCGGAGGCGACGCGCGGAATTTTTCGAATTTTCTGCAGCGCGAGTTCACTTTTAGTGTCAAAGGTAATTTATAAAAATCGTAGGTAATTAAACAGAATGCATTTTTTCAGTATTTTTTTCATGATTTACTGATAGTTTTCTCGGAATTTAGAATAATGATTAGACTGGAAAATAAACAAAGAAATTGAAGGACGATCACATTAGACATTTTCATGAAAACATATACTTCTATCATTTTTAATGATCTTTATACATAACTTTTTTTTAAATAATTCCCTATCAGGATTAAATTTAGTAAAAAAATTTTCACAGTTGAATAATCGAAAGCTCTATCTTCACACCTCAAAAAAGTCTCTTTAAAAAGTATATACTTTCCACGATCTGATTTCTATTGTCACCACAGGGGCAAGATAAAGTTCCACCCTTTTTTCGCAACTCCCCAACATCTCTATCTCGCTTCTTTTTTACCGTCGGAGGCGACTATCTTGAAGCCGCAATACGCAAACGGAAAAGGGACGCCCAGACACCTGACGAAAGAATCTAGCTACCTGACTGGAATTTCATTAGCGCAAGACCTCGCCCGACGAAAAGCAGGATGAACATGTTTCTCTTGGCTTTAATCTTCGCGCGAAGCTGCGCATGCAATGTGGACTTTCCGAAATTCAAGCAAATGAACATTTTTCAAAATCAAAGCAAGTTTTTTTTACCCCGAAAGAAAATTTCATGAAGTAGATTTAAAGTGTAATTTCAATCTACTATAGTTTACCTAGAATTAAGAATTGATAAGCCGCCTGAGAAATAAAATAGTATAAAATACTTCGATAAGTAAAAAAAAGTGTTTACACGTTATTAGCGCAGCCTAACAAAATATTATCTCTTAGTACAACGGTAGCATTCGTTATCGCCAAAAGGAAAGCTCATACCTCGAAGGAAAAAAAAGTTTGTCTTCAAAATCCCGCGATAAATCAGCGCGCCGAGTAAATACAGCATTCGCTTTGCGCAGATAATAGCCGGCGGGGGTGGCGGCTCTGGCGATTACAGCGCGGGGCGCGCAATTAAAAAGGAACTTATCAGAGCGGAGGCTCGCGGGGCCGTTTCAATCGGCGCGAGAGGCCGAAACAATGCGCAAAGCCGGGGCGGCCGGTAATGAGGCAAAAAGCGGCCACCGCGAAGAAGGGCGGGGGGCGGGGGCCGCCGGAACAACAAGCAATAACAATGAGCGCCGCGCGCATACACGCGCGCGCGTAATTTAATGTGCGCAAGGGGAGGGGGATATTTCGGGCGAAATAAATCTCGGCTAACCGGGCGCGCGGCTCCTCCGGCGGCCCGGCTAATTTAAGGGATGTTTTAAGCCGTGAGCCGCACGTGAGGCACGCAAAAACTTGACGCAATCGTACCTGCAGTACGTACGAGCCGCCGCGTAATTAGACATTAGCATTCCGAATGAGAGCCGGGGACCGGTCGGGAGAGAAAGAGAGCCGCGCCGGCGGATTAGGGGGAAGCGGTATTTTGCGCTTAATCTTGCCCGAGCGCCTCTGATAATGCTAACGGGAGTTGGGCATTTTAAAGTCTTATTTCTCGGATAATTGCCGCGGACGCTCGTTGAATTAATATGGGCTGGATTCCGAGTGATGGATGATAAGTGAATGATTTCGGTGGGAATGATAATTTTACTCACGGTTCAAACTATCAATTGTGAATTATTTATTCTTTAAAATTAATTAGTAGTAAATTTTCGTGAAAATAAATAAGTGTTACATTTTGATAGTTTATTAACAAGTTTTTTATTTTGCTTCATCATAGAAGAAGTTTTACAATGAGGATGAAAATTATTTATTTAAGTTAGCTGAAATCGAAATGTACCTACCTATTTTGAGATATATTTTTTAAATAAGTTATCCAGTGATTCTACTTAAAAATTTAAGAAAAAAACTTATTTTCTGTTTTTCAGTTTATTACTAATAACTTGAGTAAAAATAATGACTTCTCACCGAAACTTTAAGACGACGAAAAAATGTTTGCAAATCGTAATGAACAAAAATGTTCATCACGAGCAATTTTAAATGGAAGAACTTAATCCCGCGCTTAAAATTCAGTCCGAAACTAACCGACTAATTCTCCTCGCATCAATTCGAATCGATTAATTTCCCTTCCATATTCAACGACAAGCCTAATCCTTTAGCGGGGCCGGAAACTCGGGCGAATCTCCAATAAAATCAGCATCAGGCGGCGGGGAAAAGACCCCGGAGCCTTATCAGGCGGAGCCGTTAAAATTTGCGATTCAAAGAGTCGCGAGCGCCGCCCCCGGCGGCGCCATCAGCGACGCCGTCGCGCGGAGGTGTACAAACTGCGGAGCTGCGCGCCAGAGGCCCGGGGAGAAAGAAAACGAGAAAAGGATAGGTACTCCGGAGAGGCAGGTCAGATATGAGGGGGATGGAGGGCGATTTGCAGAATTTAAACAGTCCCTCGGGGATAAGGCGGAGCGAGCAAGAGAAAGAGAGAGGAGCGCGGATTACGTCGGGAGGCGCGCTTTTCGCGAGCGGAGCTCGCCTCCTTCCTGCGGGATAAAACAAAACACCGGCTCCGAGTATATTAATGCCCGGCTTAATGTGCTCCGGCTAATTAATGGACCGACTAGACCTCCTCTACCCTCGGCGCTTTTCTTTTATCGTCGACGTCACGCGCCCTCCGCTTTTTCACTCCTCCTTTATCCGCTTCGCACTATAACAAATCTTCAAAATTTATGTACACCCACTCGCGCGGATGCTTTATTACCTAATCATTGCTAGTGTAATGTTGGCTTTTATTTTAATTGATTCATTACACCGCGATTGTAAGGATAGACCTATTTAGCAAAGATACATGATGAAGTTCATTCGCTTACAAGACGACCGAAATTGTGAAGCCAGGATTTCGCTCACTTTTCTACATTGAATTGTTCTACATTAATACTATTTATTTCTAAATTAATACTTTCGCAAAAGAACTTTTCCTTTACATTTTTTAAATAAGTAAAACTAAAATATTCTTTTTCATCTTTTTTAAAAAGACTATGAAAAAATGAACGCAAAGTAACTAAAAAAGGAAAAAATGTAAATCCTCAGAAGCTGTTGTCGCATTCTTTTATCACGAGGCCAGTTATCGTGGGTATACCCGGTAGACCTTCGCTCCTCCTTTCCCCGACCCGTTTGCCGCGCTGGAATCGCACGAAGCTTCGCGACTTAGCGCTCTCGTGTGGCGCGTTTTGCATACACAATCCTCCAGGCCTCTCTACACCCCCTCCCCGTCTCCCGTGAGATAACGGAACCGGCAGCGCATTAAGGACAAAAGCCGCTGAAATGAAAGTTGCGTTTCGGGTCGCGCTCCGATCCACCGGCGGGCGAGTCTTTGAATTTCGCGCGCCCGAGGAGGGATGAATAGACGCGGTTGCTTCGGCGCTGCCGTCAAATTAGCCGAGCTATTAGCGCGCGCGCGGAAGAAAAAGGGGTGCGCGAGGTACGCCGAGCGGCCGAGATAAGAACACGATTCAATGGAAATTTGCGCTTTTTGTTTCGCGAAATATGATATCAACGGAAGGGCTTCACGAGGAACGGGGCGGGGCTGGGTTTCGCTGAGATAAGCTACGCTGGATATTGATATTTCTGACCGGGTGTTTGTTTTGTATTTTTAGCGGGAAAATTAATTTGAATTGTGCGGGAAATTTTTTTTACAGTAATACTTACCAATTGATCTATTGACTTTTCTTAAGAGAAATAATTATAAGTATATTTTGTATTCGGTAAATTGGAGCTTATTATTTTAACCAGTAGAACTGTAATATAACGCTAGGATATACTATTTCAAATCATAATAATTAATGAATTTTGAGCGAATAGATACTTCGTTTTATATGTATATGATGAATTCAAAAATAAATAAAGCAGGAAAAAATCAAGATAAAATACAAATCGTATAGAATCAACATAGCTAGCTAATGTTATAAAAAAATCAACTTCTACAGGTGATAATTTAAGGAAACATGGAATCAATATTTTCGGCAGGATACTAAATATTTATACTAATACTTGCAATATCTTATTTATGACTTAGAAAACTTAATATACATTATAACTATGATTTCTAATTATACATTTTCTGTTCAGTTAAATTACGAAATGCTTTGGTCAACTCTTTTGACATATATTCTGCAACTTCTTGATATTGTTTCACAAACCCGTACTGTTTATCTGGGTGATAATATCTCATTAATTCTTTATATTTAGAATGTAACGATTTGCTCGACAATGGAATACCATCCGAATCAAATAAAGTCCACTTATTTGTAGAAATTTGTAGCTCAAGAGCTTTACATGCTTGTTCATATTTAATTTGTAGATCAGAATCCCCTTCTTTAGAGAACTTCAACGAATAAAAGTAGGCTTCTCTCGCACCATGATAATTACCCCTAAGAAATAAAAGTTCACCCTGTTCAAAGTATACCCAAGCATCTTTACATTGTCTAATTCTTATAAGCGTGTCGCACAAAGAAAACGCGGTTATATGAAAACCGTGATCTCTGCAGAAACTAAGTAATTTTTTCTCCACATTTAATATTAGATTTGGATAATCGATATTGTTTTTAAGTTCATTGTAAGTTAATGTAATTAAACTACAACTATCCGAATGTAATAATTGTTCTTCAAAAGATTTTATCTGTTCTTTTATACGGTATATTTTGTTAAAAATGTGAGCTAAATTGAAATTATTGATTATATTAGCGTTAAATACATAAGACGAGAGAGTACTTATAGCAGAATCAATGTGACCATTATCCATAAGAACATTTACTTCAGCTATCAATTTTTTTACATTTTCAGCAGAAAAGTGTTTTTCAAATACTTTGTTTTTCGAACGAATTTGTTCTAACTCTAGTTTCGATACTTCTAATTTTCTGCAAATCTCTAGTTTTTCTAGCAACAGTGACCGCAGTTTTAAATCGTACGAATATTTTTTATTGTCTAACTTGTCTTCCAATACATTGATTAAACCATCGCGTTTTTCCACCTCTCGAGCCATTTCGCTCTTCAGACTAGAAATGTTTGAACGAAGTTGATCTACTTCACATTTTAGCTCCTGGTTTTCCAGTTGCAACAGATCAACGGATGCTTTAAGATCCATCTTCACCATTTGCGCTTTATTTGCATTTATATCCATTTCACATTTTAGGGCCTTATTCTTAGTTTGCAAAGAGTCTACGGTAGTATTAAGATCCTTCTTCGCCAACTTCGCATTCTTTGCAATTTCATCTACTTTACATTTTAGCGCCTTGTTCTCCTTTTGCAAGGAGCCTACCGTAGTATTAAGATTCTTCTTCGCCAACTTCGCATTCTTTGCAATTTCATCTACTTCACATTTTAGCGCCTTGTTCTCCTTTTGCAAGGAGCTGTCCACGGTAGTATTAAGATTCTTCTTCGCCAACTCCGCTTTTTTGGCAATTTCATCTACTTCACATTTTAGCGTCTTGTTCTCCTTTTCTAAGGAGTCCACGATAGTTTTAAGATCCTTCTTCGCTAATTCCGCTTTTTTTGTAATTTCATCTACTTCACATTTTAGCGCCTTATTCTCCTTTTGCAACGAGTCCATGGTTGTTATAACATCCTTCTTCGCCAACTTCGCTTTATTTGAAAGAAGAGTTCGGGATTCTTCGAGTTCCTGCTCAAGAGCCTCCGATTTTTCCAAAAGATAATCCTTCGAAGCCTGAAATTTCCCAAACCTTAAGATTGTATTATGCTAAAATATATTTTATTTTTTTTTTTAAATTCCTTTGAATTCCACATAATTGACTGAAAGTCAAGAAAAAATTAAGGCAAATAAAATAAGAATAATATCTTTACTTTGATATGCAATCTTTAATTTACTTTACTTTACAGTCTTTCAAATAAAAAAAAAAGTATTTTTATTTTATTACATAAAAGTGTTTTTTCTGAGCGACAAAAATGACTGCAAATCCACATAAATTCAAACTATAAAATATATAGAAAAAATGTTATACCTTCATGTCAGCGAAGGTTAAGTGAAGTTGATCCACATCTCGCTTTAGAACCACGTTCTCCTCTCGCAAGGACTCTATGATTATTTCTAGGTCTTGCTTCACCGTCTCTGCTTTAATTGGATTATTTTCCTTTCTCGAAAGAAAAATTCGGATTTCTTTGAGTTCCTGCTCAAGAGTTTCAACTTTTTCCAAAAGATTATCCTGGGATATCTGAAATTGCCCAAATGATAAGATTTTTATTGTTTTATTTTTTTAATAATAGCAGCATTTTATCAATATTTATTTCTCTTCATTTCATGTTTTCAAATAAAATCAAAATAAGAAAAGAGAGCATATATTAGACAAACAATTTATTTTGCTTTGTTTTTTGAGTGACCAATCGAATTTTGAAAGAGACAAATATAAATTTAATGTTTACCTCCATGGTATCAACAGTTGACCGACAAGGATGTTCAACACGTTTTAACTCCTTTTCTTCTTTTAAATGAAGTCCAAGAATATACCAAGATTGTGCTTCACCAATGCTGCTTCGGGTAGATTTTTGTCTTGCTCAAGAGCTTCCAGTTTTTTCAAATGATTGTCCTTGGCAACCTGAAAATCCACAAATGACATGATTTTAAAATGCTATTTTAAAGTAGCAGCAATTTTAGCAATCTTGTAAGCATCATTTTTAGCAAAAATTTAAAATCAAAGTAAAATTCAATAAGAAATGATAGAAGAATTTAATAGATTAATCAATTAAAATAGGTAACGAATAGTATTCATAAATACTGAAGAATACTGTAGGAAGTGTGGAAACAAATAAGTAATCTCGATTGCAGTAATGTGAAAAATATCTTATTTATTAGAACGACTTATGCTATTAATTTTCGTCAGGTACATGCAAATTTATTATACATTGATTAAGATTTAAGAAAATTAAAAAACGATACGCTTGGATCAATTCTTCAAATCAATACATTCGGCAATGTCTTTATATTGTTTCACATATAACGGTGTTGCTTATCAGGATGGTGGTATAGTCTCATATAAATTCTTTATACTTAGAATATAATTCTTTTTGTGGCAGAGAAAAAGTATTAACATCTGTATGAAATAGTGACCACACGTTTGCAAAAATTTCTTGCACTAGAGCTTTGCACGTTTGCTCGTTTACAGCCTGTAGACCAGGATCCCTTTCTAGTTTCTTCTTGGAGAAGTTCGGCTAATACAGAAAGGCTTCTCTCGCACCATGATAATTAACCCTAAGAAATTAAAGTTCACCTGTTCAAGGTAGACCCAAGCATCTTTGCATTGCCTAATTCTTATAAGCGCGTCGCACAAATAAATCGCGGTTAAATGAAAATTATGATCTCCGCATAAACTAACATAATAATTGTTCTTCAAAAGACTTTAACTGGTCTTTTATACGATTTATTTGGTTAAAAATACGAACTAAATTGAAATTATTGATTAGCTTAGCGTTAAATACATAAGACGTGATAGTACTTATAGCGAACCAAAGTTACAACTAATCATAAAAACATTTACTTCAGCTATCAAATTTTCTACATTTTTGGCTCTAATCAATTGTTTAAAGTCTTTGGTTTCCGAACAAATTTGTTCTAGTCACAGTTTGGATGCTTATAATATTTTGAAAATTTTTATTTTTATTTCTAGCGAAAGTGATTGCAGTTTTATTGTAGGTGAAAATTCTTTCAGAGCTATCTGGCATTTCAATTTTTCTATTGAACCATATTATATAGTTTCTTCATCTGACTACTGTAGCCGTTTGGCCCTTTAGGAAATCATCCGGATTAGTCCATCTACTTCACGTTGTAGCGCCTCGTTTTTCTTTTCCAACATATCCATGGATTTTTTAAGATCCTTCTTTAACCTCGCTTTATTTGAAAGTTTATCTACTTCCAATAGTAGCGCCTGGTTCTCCCTTTGTAAGGAGTCCACGGTTTCTGTAAGATTCCTATTCGTCAATTCCGCTTTATTTGAAATTTCATCTACTTCACGTTGTAGAGCCTCGTTTTCCCTTTGCAACTGATCCATGGATTCTATAAGATCCTTCTTCGTCAACTCCGCTTTATTTGAAATTTCATCTACATCGAATTTTAGCGCCTTGTTCTCCTTTTGCAACAAGTCTATGGTTCTTACAAAATCCTTCTTCGCTAACTCCGCTTTATTTGCAGTTTCTTCTACTTTGCATTTTAGCGCCTTATTCTCCTTTTCTAACGACTCCAAGGCTATTATAAGATCCCTTTTCGGCAAATCCGCTTTATTTGCAATTTCATCTACTTCGCATTTTAGCGCCTGGTTTTCCTTTTGCAAGGAGTCCACGGTGTCTTTAAGCTCCTGCTTCACTTTAATTATATCTTCATCTTTTTTCGAAAGAAGAGTCCGGGATTCTTCGAGCTCCTGCTCAAGAGCCTTCGATTTTTCCAAAAGATAAACCTTCAAAGCCTGAAATTTCCCAAACGTTAAGATTTTATTATGCTAAAATATTTATTTTGCTTTTTTAATTCCTTTGAGTTCCACATAATTGACTGAAGGTCATAACAAAATTAAGGCAAATAAAATAAGAATAATATCTTTACTTTGATATGCAATCTTTAATTCACTTTACTTCATAGTCTTTCAAATAAAAAAAAAGTATTTTTCTTTTATTAAATGCAAACTCTAAAATTATTACAAAAATTTTATACCTTCATGTCAGCGAAGGTTACGTGAAATTGATCCATATCTCGCTTTAGGACCTCGTTCTCCTTTCTCAAGGAATCTATCATTATTCCTAGGTCTTCATTCACCGCATCTGCTTTAATTGAATTATTTTCCCTTCTTGAAAGAAAAATTCGGATTTCTTTTAGCTCCTGCTCAAGATTTTCGACTTTTTCCAAAAGATTATCCTCGGATATCTGAAATTCCCAAATGATAAGATTTTTATGGTTTTTTTTAAAGAATAGCTGCGCTTTATCAATATTTATTTCTCTTCAGTTCATTTTTTCAAATAAAATCAAAATAAGAAAAAAAAGCATATATTAGACAGAAAATTTGTTTTGCTTTATTTTTTTGAGTGACCAAGGTGCCCGAAAATTCAATTAAATCGAATTTTGAAAGAAGCAAATATAAATTTAATGTTTACCTCCATGTTATCAACAGTTGACCGACGTGGATGTTCAACACGTTTCAACTCTTTTTCTTCTTTTAAATGAAGTCCAAGTATATACCAAGATTGCGCTTCACCGACGCTGCTTCGAGTAGATTTTTGTTTTGCTCAAGAGCTTCCGATTTTTTCAAATGATTGTCCTTGGCAACCTGAAATTCCATAAATGATATGATTTTAGAATGCTATTTTAAAGTAGCAGCAGCAATTTAATTCATTTTCATAGAATATCGTATTCGACAACAATTTTCATTTCCTAATTTTTAGTGAACTTTACAAGAAATGAATATTGTTTTTTAAAGTATTTGAGTCTAAGACTTGGTAAAACTCCTTACATTTAAAAAAAATTGTTAACATTTTCAATTTTGTAAGCATAATTTTTATCATTTATTAGCAAAAATTTACGATTATAGTAACCAATCGAAATAGGAAATTAATAGTATTCATGAATACAAAAGAATATTATAGGAAGTGTGGTAATAAATAAGTATTCTCAACCAGATTGTAGTAATTTAAAAAATCTTATTTATTTGTAAAATAAATCAATGACTTAATTATACTATTCATTTTCGTCAGATACATGCAAATTTACTATACATTGATTACGATTTAATTTACCAATTATTTTGATGATTGGTTGAAGTTAAAATACGATACGCTTGGGTCAATTCTTTCGACATACATTCGGCAATGTCTTTATATTGCTTCACATATCCGTGCTGTTTGTCAGGATGATAATATTTCATTAATTCTTTATACTTAGACTGCAATTCTTTTTTTGTCAGTGGAAAAAAAGTTGTACCTTCCGTATAAAATAGTGACCATACGTTTGCAGAAATTTCTAGCTGAAGACATTGAAGTGCTTGTTCGTAAGTAGCCTCTAGCCCAGGATCCCCTTCCTTGGCGAACTTCAGCGAATAAAAGAAGGCTTCTCTCGCTCCGCGGTAATAATAGTTCTGCAGTAAAAGCTGGCCGCGTACAAGGTAAATCCAAGGATCTTGGCTTTTTCTAAGATTTATAAGTCTGTCGGTCAAAGCCATCGCGCACAACGGGTTATAATTGTAGCAGAAACCGAGAAATTTTTTTTCCACTTGCAGTATTAGATTTGGATAACAATCGATATCCTTGTTAAGTTGCTCATAAGTAGATGTAATTAAAGTATAATTATTCGGATTTGTTAATTGTTCGTCGAACAATTTTAAATTTTCCTGTGTGCGGCATATTTTCTTAAAAACGTCAAATACGTTGGAATTACTGGTTAGATTAGCGTTAAATATGTAAGACGTAAAAATACTTATCGCGGAATCGACTTCGCAATTGTTCATAAGATCATCTACTTGATCTGTCAAATTTTTTACATTTTCATCAGAAAAGCGTTGCTCGAAGTCTTTGATTTTCGATTTCATTTCCTCGAGCTGTTCCTTCGCAGTCTCTAAACTTTTGCAAAGGATATCGTTACTTCGCTTGAACGATTGCACTTCAACTTCGTGAATCCTTTTTTGGAGGACCAGCTGATTCTCCAGTTGTTTTACTAAATCTCCGCGTGTCTTCACCAGACTAGTCATCTCTTTTTTCAAACAATCGTAGCTAGAACGGAGTTGATCTTTTTCGGATTTTAGAGTCTCGTTCTCCGTTTGCAAGTTATGTACAGATGTTTTAAGACTCTGCTTTTCCAATTCCGCTTGAACTGCATTTTCTCTTGCATCTTCTACTTCACGTTTTAGTGCCTTGATCTCCTTTTGCAACGAGTCCTCGGATGTTTTAACTTGCCGCTTCGCCACTTGCTGAATTATTGTTACATTTTCATTTTTTCCCGATAAAGTTCGGTACTCTGCGAGCTCTTGCTCAAGAGCTTCCACTTTTTCCAAAAGATAGTCCTTCGAAGCCTGAAATTTCACATACAGTAAAATTATATGTTATTCTAGAATACACGAATTCCGAATATTTTATTAGACAAAAGTATGTTTTCTCTGGAGACAGAAATGACTGATGATACAACTGTCAAACAAGTTTGAAAAAGACAACAAAAATGTTTTACCTTCATTTCAGCGAGAGCCACGTGAAGTGGTTCTACATCACTTTTTAGTACATCGTTTTCGGATCGTAAGGATTCCACGATTGGTTCAAGTTCCTGCTTCCTCGATTCTTCGTTAATTGCATTGTCTTCTGTTGTCGAAAGAAAATTTCGGATTTCTGTGAGCACTTGATCAAGACTTTCCATTTTAGTTAACAGTTCTTTGGGCTTCTGAAATTTCCCAAACCGTAAAATTTTATAATGCTATTATAAAAGAGTAGAAGGAATAGTTTAAAACTTTTATGAAAAAAAAATAAAAAAAAAGCAAGACGCTAAATCACAATAGAAAGAACAATTTAAAATAAAAAGAAAAAGATAACAGAGTGAAGAATCAGTTAAATACGATCTCGAAAATTTAAAAATAAATTTAAAAATGTTTTACCATGATGTTCTTAATGCTTGAGCGAAGTTGATCAACGTCACAAAGACTTTCTTGTATGGAGTGTAAGGGTGACCCAAGATCCTGTTTCTCCGACTCCACTTCAATTATCTTTTTACTAATTTTTACTCAATAGCTTCGAATTTTTTTCCCACATACTTAGAATCCTGAAATTTCCAAATGATTCAAAATTTAGCAATTATCAAAATAAATGGCAATATAACGTTTTTTAGAAAATCATATTGGACAAAAATCATTATTTCAAACTAATTAAACCCTGGTAGAAATTCTTACTAGCGGTTAGGTAGCCGTTGGCCAATGTGACGTTTTTAACCGATTATTGACTACTCCTGCTAAATATAATCAGATGATCCAATAGACTAGTTATACATAGAAGTGATTTTAATTTTAAGAATCATTTGCACTGCAATATCAAACTATTGAGCAATCAGTTACATTAAGTAGGAGTAGTCAGTATATCTCTTTACCACATTTTATCATTTAATAACATCCAGTGATTGCTTATTCAAAAATCGATCATTACACCAAAAATTACTAATCAACAAACTGCAATCCCTGCAAAATGTTGAATTTCCAATCGGATTCGCAATGATTAACATGCGATCATAAAATTCCGCTCGCCCGGGGGGCATCGCTAAAAGAGCCGCGAGCAAAAAGAGCGCGCGGGGGCGAATCCAGCCTTGGCCCTCGGCGCGCGCCGCGGGTGCACGAGGACGCGTCGGCGCGGCCCGGCCCGTCGGTAGGGGGTGTGGGTGGGACCTCCGAGGGCGGAGCCTTGCAAGCTGCCGCTGCGCCGCGCTGCCGCACGCGCTGCAGTGCATCGCGCAAGGCGAGCCCGTCTCTCTCTCTCTCCCTCTTCTCGCCGCCGCCGGCGGTGCCCGCGCGCGAAAAGCACACACGCGCGCGCCACCCTCCCCGTCCGGGGAGTTTTTCGCGCACACGCGCAAGACTCCCTAACCTACATCCTCGGCGACGCCTTGCGCTCGGCGCCGCCGTATACGCCTCGCGAGTGCGCATTGAGGTTCCGTGCTGCGACGAGCGCGGCTGACGCGGCCCGACGGATTCGCGCGAGGACACGCGATGCCGGAGGCTTGATCGGTATTACTGCCAGGAGTCGATTTTTCTCGCAGGTGAGCTTTTTGTTTGGGGGCTGGTTTTTATAGTGGTTTCTTGTGCGTGCTGATTGGTTGTTCGGTGGAGAATTGTCGAGTTTGTAAAAGATCATTATCGTGGATGATCTTTTCGAGGAGTCGATTTTTCTAGCAGGTGAGCCTTGTATACGGGGGGGTTGTTTTTATAGTGGTTCTTGTGTGTGTCGATTGGTTGCTCGGTGGAGAATTGCCGAGTTTATAAA
Organism: Eurytoma adleriae; assembly: GCA_900480045.1. Lineage (NCBI taxonomy): Eukaryota > Metazoa > Arthropoda > Insecta > Hymenoptera > Eurytomidae > Eurytoma > Eurytoma adleriae. The sequence goes on from UXGC01000477.1 coordinate 45,903, forward strand.
CGATCAAAATCGTGGATTTTTTGGGTGTGCAGTGGGGAAAGGCTGTGTTTGTACGTACAACACCGGGTTTCGTGTAAAAATTTGTTTATAAAGAATTCAATTAAAACGGAATAACGATGAAGGTAAAACGGGTGAATTCTCGGAAAACTTCGTTCATTGCAAACATCGGATTCTTGGAAATAATGGATTAATAATGTTCGAATTTTGGAAAATTTAAAGCTTACAACATTTGTTTTTAAAAAATTGTTTTTAAATAAACGTATTTTAACGAGCAATTAAAATGTAAGATTTATTTACATTTTAAAATTCTCATTACGCGCCTTCGGGAACCAAAATGTTTGTTTGAAATATTAAATTATTTGGAATTCGATGTGGTTTTTGCATTATACTGCTCATTAAATGAAAATTTCATACATGATAAAGCAGTTGTATTCGCAATGAATTGATTACAAATGATTTATTAATTCGATGTATATTACTAAAGAAGAATGCATTATCAGAAAATTAAATTATGAATATGGTATAATATTACGCGTACATCCAATATGCATTAATTAATAATGATGATTTCAAATGTAAATCAGAAACTCTCATGTGTGAATTTGTAGTTAGGTTAAGCATAATCTCTGGTAAACATTTACCTTTTTTCATTACTTTATTTAAATAAATTACTAAACTAATTTCTAAATATTTTTTATCGTCATCAACTTCAAAACAACAATAGTAAATGCAGTCTTTAAAATAAAATTTGCACGTATAAATTTTACGAGATTACACCTAACTTATTAAATAAAAAAGAAACTACGCTCTCGTAAATAAGTGAAACAACATTAAAAATCTCTGAAATAATGACGTTAATAATTTTCAATAAATACGAAAAATGTAGTTTATTTTTAAAAAATTCTTTGCATTTATCAGTGTTTTAGTTATTTATTAGAGCACCTTCATTCACCGATTTAGTTTGAGAAAATAATATATCTACAAGATGCAACTATTAAAATTCTTCAACGTCTTAATAATTAACAAGAGAAATCGAGGCTCGAACTCGCGCAAAGTAACTTTATCAACGGCAGTTGCGTACCATCAAGATAAGGCGAAGATAGAGCGGCTTGACAGTGACGTGCCTTCCGCGTAACGCAGCGTCGAGTGGAGCGCGACTCCGGCGCGTGTGGTTCACGCTCGATCGAGCCGATTCTACGGGGGTGCTGTTCCGCGAAGCGGTTAGAGATAATCTTGCGGCTGCGGCGCGTGAGAAACGCGACAGGCCTAACTCGGCGACACGCGTCATTTATCAAGGGCCTGGGAGAAAAATGCCTACTAGCTTTTCATTGTTGGAACCCGTTAAGCTGGAAATTCCAAAGAAATTTTTTTACCTTTTCTTTAAAGTGAATTCATCTCTTTTATCGAAAGACATTTTAAAATGTCTGCAATTCCATTGGCGTTTGCTGTTAGTGATAAGTACTATAGTGTTAACAGAAAAGTGCTATTAGTGAATAGCTTTATTTGACTATTCTTAAAACATTATTACAGCATTCCGAAAACGTTAAATATTTTTTAATCATTAAACATCGCTACTTTACCTTACTAACCATCAAAACGGGTGCTGCAATTAAAAACCGTTATTATAGCGCGACTATGTATATAAAAAGGAGTGCGCCGCAAAAATAGCCTCGCTACTCCACATTCAGCAAAGAAACAAGGTCCCCGCGAGGAAGAAAAAAAGAAGCGAACGGTCAACGGGAAGCTGAGCGCAGTGAAAGCCGGATTCAAAAAGAAAGCGCACGAGCGAAAAAAAGGAAGCTCGCGAAGGGGTGTAGGTAGGCCTCGCGTTCTCGAGACTAATTGACTTAACATTTGATAAAGCCGTGCGCGGGCTCTCAACAAAGGCATCCCTCTCCCCGATGGGAGGGGAAGGCGCGTCCCTCCCGCTGAAGTGGCTTGCCGATCGCCGGTGGGGTGCGCGCAGTTAGCGGTTGATGAACGCGCGCGCACGGATAGATAGCGGGTAATCGAATTATCGTCGCTTTGAGGATCACGGGGCCGATGGATAGATTGCGCCGGGCAGCGATGCGAGCCACTTCCGAGAGAGAGAGAGCGAGCGCGCGGCCTCTTGCCCGAGCGCGCGCCGGCGACGACGCGGTCCACCGAGCCGACGGCCCTTTTTACCTACCCCCGCGCGCGGCGCACTCGCACGGATCGCTTGTAATGGTGCTCGAGATGCTCGGGCAGCCGGGGGGCAAGCGCTTTGGTGACTCGTCCCCTCCCTCGGCGCGTCTGACCTGTGATCAGATAAGCTTTTCGCGTGTGCAAAAAGGGGTGGTGCTTTTTTTTTGGTGCCGAGTGTCGATAATTCAAAATAAAGATTGAAGTGACAAAAACTGAATGTGCGAGGGAATAAGGTCAAAGTTTAATTCGCGAGGTGGTATTGCTTTTATTACAAAGTTTATAAAATCAAGTTTTTTTTTAATTATTCTTGAAGGAAGATGTTTTATAAATAATTTCATATATTTTTTATTAAACGACTACATTGACGTTATTTTTTCATAATTAATGTAATATTTTTCATCAGACAGTAGATAACTTGCTAAAAAAGGCATATTTAATTTTTTCAATGAAAAATGCCACAATTTAAATCTACCGCGAATAAAAGCTCCTTTTGCAAGCTTTATTTTGCAGAAATTTAATTTACAGTAGTTTTTGTCAGAAAGAAAATAAGAAATTTTGGATATTTTAAAAAAAAAATTTTTAGAAATTGCGAAAAAAGCGCTTACAAATCTTGCGAATTGAGCTTTTTTCGCGATAATACCAAGCAATGAGCTTTTTCGAGAGAATCTCGCAAAATCTACTTTTCTCCGTGAAAATGTCGAACATGTTATTCTACGGGAGAATTTATGAATTGTGCTTTTTTTATTTTTATTGCAACCCAGCTATGAAATGTGCTAGTATCTGCATAGTACTTGAAAAAAAGCTCATTTTCACCGAAAAATTGAATCGTGCTTTTGTCGTTATAGGTGCGATTTGTAATAATCTTTTAATACCCGACAATACCGTAAATTTTAAACAAATAATTTATTTTCAAATTCATAAAAAGCTCCTAAAAAATCGTTATCCGTAACAGACAAACAAACCTAAAGTCCGAACGATTCGCTTAGAAAAATGAAAAGCCTACAGTCAGCCGGCTGGCAAAAGGCAAACAAGCGTCGAAAGAATGCGGCGATTCGGCCGGGGCTAGTTTTGCGGCTGGCCGCCGCGGTAGGAGCTTTGAAGGCCGACTCCGCAACAATTTCGAGGCGGCGACGGAGGGTGGCCGCGGCGGCGCTACAAAGTAAGCGGAGCGCCCCAAAAAGGACGTCGGAAGAATGCGCGCGATAAAGAGCGACGACTGAATGAGAGGGCCGCCGCGAAAACGGGTTTATTTCAAGTGGGCCGGCAGCTGCAACGACTTTGTTGCGCGCGGCCTTCCTGGCTCACCGCGGGAATCTCGCCGGACTATATCCGCCGGCTGCGGAGCGCCGACATTCCCGCGGACCATGCAGGCATCCGCCGGAGGAACTATGCGCGTCTGGAACGCCGCGGGACGAGATGCTTAGCTAAGACGCGCCGCGCGAATCGCCGAGATGCGATGATACGCGTCAGTGTCAGGGGCCGGATGCTTGACGGCTCGTTCAAGGATGACAGTGATTGCTCGCGTCTGGACTGCACTTGATTTGCCAAGTAGTTTACGTTTACGCGCGAAAATGGGATCTTTTTATTTAAAAAGTGTGAAATATTGAAATCGTGTAGTTGATAAAAATTAGTGCGTGGGAACTAGTGATACCAGATACGTCCGATAAAAATGACTCATTTGAAGTTATTAAATATAGTTACAAAGACTGTAAAAGTTGTGATTTCTAAGTACAAAGCACTTGATTCGAATATTAATTTAATAAAAACATAAAGAATCCATGCAAAATAAAGCTTTTACTTATAATATTAATTCTTTAAAAAGATTATTTAAAAAGAAAATTATTATTTTGCAATTACTACTGAATGTCGGACGAAATCTCGATTTTTCTACTTATTCCAGTGATTATCCACAATTACCATTCTCCTTTCACATTTTACTTCATGTAAACACAGATCATTAATAGAACATTAATTTATAAAAATTATCAAGACTAAAAACAATATTATACTAAATTTCACGCGAACAAATCTGATCGTAAATAAAATCGTCATCGCTCCCAAGTCACCGTAAAAACTAGTTGCCGGACTAATGCGGCATCAATTTAATTTCGTCACTGGATTTTCCGACCAGTCGCATACTTGCATCGCTGAATAGAAGAGCCGAGCGGCGGCAATACAGGGCGAGGGCTTCGCTATGAGCAAAGTTTATGCGGTTTCAATATGTCCTCCTAACCCTGGACAATATTACCAGGACGTTAATATCTTCTTGCGGTCGAAACTTCGCGGAGGGTCGGAGGAGGATTTGAACCGACTACACCCTCTCTTTGATCCGCGAATTAAGGATACCCCGGCCCGTGCCTCGGCAGTCCTTCGCTTTTCTTCCGCCCGCCGCCAGGTCGCCTTTATTGTTTTATGCCGCCTGACGAAAGCCGGGCTCTTTCACTGAAAACGACGGTCGTCGCTTCGCATACTCCGCATTCCACTTTCATTCCGGAATAAACAATTGTTCACCCGAAAAATCGTCCTGGATTTATATACATCTTTTAAAAAGGCACGTTGTACGCTACCCGCGTATTCTTCGCTATTCCCGGCTTCTGATTTACGAGGGAAGAGGCGGAAAATTAATATTCGGTTATTATGTAATTACGGTAATTGCTGTAATAAAATTAGAGAATTAATATTAACATTAATTAACAAATAGCTATGTTTGTTCTCAACTGCACACATTAAATTAGTGTATACTCTTTCCGCGTACATTTATTATTGACTTATTAATATAATTGTTTGCTCGTTACCGATATTATTAATCATTTATCTGCACCAAATGCATCTAAATTAACCATCCGAAATGCAGTGAAATTTGAACCAAAATTAATTGTACACCTTGCCCTTAGTTAAACAAACGAAAGAAATTCTTTAAAAATAACTTTCTCTGGGACGCAAGTGCTACACAGTGCTAGGCACAAGCGGACCGGACCGCGCGCGGCTGCAATTTGAAATCTACGGGCATCCGGAAGTGGAGAAACGTAGGCGCGACCGGCGCGCTGTGGGAACGGCCCGTGGGTGGGGGTCAAACTAATTCGATTCTAAACTCTGACCACGCGCGGAGACAGAGACGGATAGATCTGGAGGGAAGTGCGGGGGTGGCGAACGCCCCCGCGCTGCTCGGACACAGATGGCACTAACCGCGGTTAAATTCTCAAACCGTAACTCTAATTACTCATAGACAAACCCGGATCCGAAGCGGGCGCGACAGCTGCTGCTGAAACTTGTTAAGCGAACGCGCGCTCGCCCGATGACCGGTCACCTCCATCCGCGCTCCTTCAACTTTTCTTTCCGACACCTACATTTTTTTGCGGTTCACGTAATTCCGCTGCCTCCGCATTTCTATCTCGAATAATTATATTATGTGCGTTTTTTATTTGTTGGTAAAAAAAATGGCAATGATTATCTTTATTAAGGGTTGGAAAAACATTGTGGTTTTTGTTGAAAAATTGTGCATTTTTTGTGTTTCAGGCAAGTAAGGTGAGGGAATAAAATGACTATGGATGTAAAGACCGAGCCCAGCAGGAACGGAGCTGCGCAGCAAGAATGTGCGGGGTGCAGAAAACCAATAACGGAAAGGTAAGATGTTTACTATTTTAAGAGAGAAAGCCACATTCAGATGACTCCTAGAATTACCTACTTATAAATAAATAATGAGTTTGCTTACGAAAATAAAAGAGATCGATGACTGTGTATTTAAACTCGTAAATATTGATTCAATAGTTTTGACGGTCAAGGCCTCGATAAATATAGAACTTACGACAGGTGCAGAAAAGAAAATACTAATTATACTGCTCAGAGAGAAAAATTTAGAATTTCCTTAATTCGATGAAAGTTTCTCAAAAACTTATAAACAACACATTTCTTTTTGAAAAATAGGAAATCCACCTTGTTGATACAGAAGAATCTCGTTATTAAAGAGAAGGCGATTTCTTATTTACAACAGCATTTTCCTATAAATATTTTCAAGAAAATTTCATCACATTGAGGAAACTCTCCTGAATACCCTCTCCGAGTATTTGACAAAGTTAACAGATAAGAGAATTATACCTATACCAAACATTTAATGACTTATTATTTCTGTTAGATGAGTCTTTTCTAGTATAATTTAAGAAAAAGTACTCCACATCTAAAAATAATGAACTATTTTTCAAAGGTTTATGCTGAGAGCATTGGATTTGTTTTGGCACGAGGATTGCCTCAAGTGCGGCTGCTGCGATTGTCGACTGGGAGAAGTGGGTTCGACGTGTTACACAAAAGCCAACCTCATTCTTTGCAAACGTGATTATCTGCGGTAAGATATTTATCCTTCCATTACTATGATCAATAACGAACGTAATATCGAAAGCACCTAAAAATTCATTCGATATAGTAGAATCCCTTGCATGCATTGCTTTATAGTCAAATTAAAATTGCACGGAGTTTCAGCTCGAAAAATCGCGAATCGTGAAATCGTTCGCAAGCGACGGTTTGCTTGTTTTAACTTTCCGAATTGAAAAAAATCATCACCCGAAGGGCGCGCGTAAATTCCATCAGTTTTAAACAAAAAAAAAACTAATGATCGGAAGCCTTCAACCGCCAGCCATCGACGCGATCAAAATTCAATATTTATCGAAGCGTCACCAGCGCTTATATTGATTCAGCATCATCGGCCTCATAATTGGTCCGGCGGAACAATGTTTAACAAATTACCGTTAAACGTCCCCGCGGCCACCCCCCTTCACGCCCCGGCTCCGGCGAACAAAGTGCACGCGAAGCGTCCTATTAATTTCGGACCCTCGGCGGGTTTTACTGCGCTCGCGCGCGCATCGGAAGTATTCAAAATCGAACCTCGGCCCCCCGCGCCAATAAACTTTCGGACAACGCGCACCGCGGTAATATCGTCCTCAAATATTGGGCCATTAATAAAGCCCTTAGTTTCAATGGGCCGGCACCTGCGCTTGTTCCCGGGGGAGCCCTCCCTCCGTCTCTCTCTCTCGCACACCCCCGCCTCCCACCGGCGGCGGCAGGAACGTAATCTCGACGCGGCTTATTTGCCCGGGAGTTTGTTTGCTCTCGTGCGCGCGAGCGAGCGAGCGGAACGCCGCGAGGTCCGCTCCCTCTTCGCGGTATTCAATAAGAGAAACTCATCTGTAAAATTCGATTTATCACCGGTGGGTAGCGTTCGTGACGCGCAGCCCGCGCGCGTATGTACCCGCGTAAACGAGAGGAGGGAGGGGAGGGGCAGGAATTCGCGGATTTTATCGGTGAACTGTTTTGAAAATTTGCTACTGGCCGCATTTGATTGGCAGCTTTTTGCTTCGTCTGCGCGCTTTTATTCCCTTTTATGTGCTATTCTTTTATTTATTTTTTTTTTGTTGCGGACAAAAAGATTGATTGATTGTTTTTTAATAAACTTTCTGAACTTCGGGGTTATGCATTTGCCCTAAATTTGTTTACAGTATAATAATATACTAATGGCTAATCAAGATAGTTCAAGAAAATTAAAATTTGTCTCCTTTTTACTTTAGTAAATTTAATTTCATATTTCTGAAATTTCACTAATATTAACATTTTAATATTTAATTTTAATACACTTCGTGTTGATTTCTTATTGTTAAAATTAAAATTATTTTTACATAAATTAAAACTCAACGTCTAATTTTGCATTTTATAAAAATGTTATAAATTAAAAACATGATTTTCCAGGCTATTTGGAAACACTGGTCACTGTGCTGCGTGCAGCAAGATCATTCCAGCATTTGAAATGGTGATGCGTGCGAGAACGAACGTTTATCATCTGGAATGTTTTGCGTGTCAGCAGTGCAATCACAGGTAATTTATCACATCTTTAATTACTTTTATTTCCCGTGCGATATACGCGCAATTGCTCGCACGAAATTAAAAAGCTCAGCGTATTAAAACAGCAGCAATTATGCACTCAAAAAAAAAAAGAAACTTTTAAACAAAGTATTTCACAAAATGCAACCATTATACTCGAGTGGAAAACGAAACGATCAGCGCTCGATGAAAGTTTCGATCGTCGAATCCGCTTGTAACAAACCAAAGGCTTCGTGAATTATGCTAAATCCGGGGACAATAACTCGGAGTTGGTAAGGCGCGACAAAAGTGCTAAAACAAGCCTTAAGTCAGGCCTGGGAGCCGAGGGCATCGGGCATTAAGCCGCGAGATAAGGACTTCAACTCGCGCTATCCGGAGTTTCCCCGACTACCCCGCTGGCATTACAATGCGCTCGCTCGCGTCTCCCGGATTCGCCGCGCGTCTTCGCCAGACAAAAGTGCTCGAAACCCTTTGGAATTCGCGGTCCCGCACACGCACTGAATACCCGATTGCGCCGGCAACCACGCGAATATTTTTACTTATCGACGATTTTTCAACAGAGATTTAAAAACAAGAAAATTATCTCGAAGGTTTTTAAATGTACGTTGCATTAAAATATATTCAATTTTTAATCGATTTTTTTTATTAAATTATGTAATTTTATTATTATAATTATTAAAAAAATCAACTGCTAATTGTCTTGGTAATGGGCAACGTACAAATGTAAATAAGTAGTAAGGATCTCTATTTAGTCAGCCAAGGCGTTTTGTTCGTAGTTTTTAAATCAAATCTTTTACAAAAAATCTTGGCTGACTAAATGTAAATCTTTACTACTTAATTATGTTAAAATGTTTCTAAATTTGATTCCCAAAGTATACGCAAAAAATCTTGGCGGACTAAATAGTGATCGTTACTACTTAATTTCTTACACTTGTATTTTGTAGATTCACCATCAATCTCTCGATCTTAATTAAACTTAAATCCTGAAATTTTCTTTAATCCAATTTCAAAGTTTATAATATTTAATCATTTTTCAGAAAAAAATTAAATTTCCGTGATAATTCACGTCCACAACTTTTAGATCAATTACACGATTGTTAACTCAATGCCAACAAATTAATCGGCTTTCACCTAATGCAAACGAGCAATTGTGAAAACGAAAGAAAAACAAAGCACACGGTCGTGAAAAAGAAAGGAAATGAAATACAATTGGCACGTACGGGGCCGGTAAGTTACTGGTTAACTCCCGAACGGCGCGAGCAACACGGGGAAGCGGGAAAAGCTCGGGCGCGCTCGCTCGTGCAGCCCTCGGGGGGCTTGTAACTAAATTGGCGGCAGTATATTACCGGTTAGAGTCTGCATTTAATTTGAATATAATCGCGGCCGCGGATCTCGGCGACGCTCCTTACCCCCGCGCGCGCGCGCGGAAGCCCACCCTCCCGGGACGGGCCAGGAGCGAAGTGGTCGCGCTTCGAGGACCTTCTTGCGGTCGGCGATCGCCGGGGAGGCGAAAGAGAGACGGCATTTTATTAAAAGTTTCGATGGGAAATGCGGGTATAACACTGAATCGCTCGAGTCGGACTTTAAGCGTGGTAGACGTGAATGATGATGTTTAAGAGGAGTCATTAATTTACATGTCAGTCTTGAACTTCCCATTGTGTATTTTACGTTCTTATAGGTTTTAATGAATAAGGCTATATTCAAAGTAGCTTTAATTGTTAATTCCCATTTGAAATTCTAATCACCTTTCAAACGGAGCTAGCCAAGTTGAAGGGATTTCGCTGGTACCTTAGAATGATTGAGTAGATGCAGTCTTAAATGAATAAGCCACCTTGACTTATGATCCTCTTGAACCTAAGAAAGCGATTGTTTAACAAACTCTCTGTAGCACAACCGCGTCGTTTCGATTTTAACCATCGAGTTCAAACTTCATTTTCGTCACCTGTTATTTCAGAATGGCAAACTCCTTTTAAAATGCTCTCGAATCTAAATACAGTGTATAATATTACTTGGGATATTTACCACTAGGGGGACTTCATAATACATTTCCCGGTAATTAGTCCACTGTCCGAGACCCATATATATGCCGCTTTAAGACCCGGGTGCAGGATTAGGCGTTTGAAGAGGTTACTTATAGAGCTACACAATGTATCTGATTGTAACTGATTATAAAATAAAAAAATCGCTTGAATCATTGTAATCAAATGTAACTAAAATTACAATGAATTATCTCATCGCGTTTGTTTGGTGCAGTACAGTACACTTTCAGTGGAGCATCGGTCTAAAAATACTCAAACTAAAAAAATCGTGTACCAAGCAAAAGTCATTCTAAAATCCGAGAACCAAGTAAATCGCAGCAGTTAAGTGAAAAAATCCAGGTGGGTGGTACCTCGCCGGCGGCGGGAATCCCTTAAGGCGGAGATTGCGATCGCGCCGGCGCTTCCGTGGGTTTGAAAACGCGAGCGGCAACGAGACGAAAAACGAGAAGGCCTCACGATCAAACAACTTAGGTGTTTTATGCGCTCGAGTCGCGATCGCGTGACCCGGCGCGCGGCCACATCCGTTTCCGCTCGGCCACTGGGGTCGACGCGGCGCGCACCGGTGGCAGAGAGAGAGAGAGAGAGAGAGAGATGAGGGCTCGGCTCGAAAGGGCGAGCTTCGCGCCGGCTTCTAGAAGGAAACGGACGACGTCGATGCTTAAGCTTTTCTCGTTGGTCTTTTCAACGAGGCGCCGTCGAGGCTTTACTGCACTTTTTTTTACCCCGAGTTTGACTTTTACGACTCGGGAGTTAAAGCCAGCTCGATCGCGCGGGGGCTGCTAACTTGATTTTTAAAATTGATACTTTGTTCGCTTATGGCCAGGTGTGAAGAAAGCTCATTTCCGCTGAGAAATTTTTTCGACTTTAGCACATAAAAATGCTCTGCTGCAATTTTTATGACTATAACTATATTAGAACACTTTTAAAAACAGGTATTTTCATATTATTGAAAAAAATAAATTTTTTTTTGTATCTTATTAACCACTCTTCTGACGGTGGTGAATTTTATTTAACGCTTCAATTTGTCGACCGTTGACGCAAGTCTTATCACTTGTATCCGGTATTTTCAATAAAAAAAAATTCGAAAACCTCTAGCAATTTTTAATTTTTCCAAAAAAAAGTGACATAATGAAGCAACAAAAGTGACACACGATGAAAGTCGTCCGGTGAAGTGAAGCGAAGTGGGCGCCGTCTGACAAACCGGACGCTGCGTGCGCGCGAAGTGCCGTCGACCCCACGCGGGGTTCAGTCGCCCCCTCGGACTTGCATTGTGCACGCGCGCCCTTCGTGCCGCGCGCCGTTTAATAAAAATCCAATTTCACCTGATTAAGTGCGGGCATTACGCATAATCGCGCCGCGCGGATTGTGAGACACGTACGCCGCGCGCGACGCTTGTTTTATTGCCGCGGGCACGGATTCCTAATAGAATCGATATTTTCATTTAAAATTCATCAAACATTTTTCTCTTGAACGCTATATTTAATCTCTTGAGAAATTAAGGCTCCTATTTGGGTCACGCTGTTTGATCAGCCTACCACATTTATTTAGATTATCAAACATTAGTTTAAACTAAAACCTGTATGGGTAAAAAATAGTAATATACGATTGCCTATCTTTAGTATTACCTAAAAAATATTAATATTCATTTCTGTAGTAAAATCGCTGCAATTATTTATACAAAAATCAGCAATTCGTATCATAAAAATATTGCATTTTTTACATTATTCAATTAACTAACACATCATCGCAATCTTTTTAAAACATTTTCGATCTTTAAGATTAGAAAAGCAGCTAAGGAACCTTTTAAACAATTTGCTAAGCGCGCCAGCGGAATATCGCGGAACGTAAAATCGGTGCGAAAGCTCGCGCGTATATATATAATAAACATAAGCTCCTTTGATTCCGGTGCCTCGATTATCTCCATCCGGCAGATCCGACGGAGCGGCGAGGTGCCCGCCCCACTCCCCGCCGCGCGCCCCAACTTAAGTCCCCGGCTCGAACGAGTTTCGAGCTTAACTCGCTTGTTGTGAATAAGTAAGCGAAGTGTTGCAAAGTTGGACGCGCGAGCGCCTCTTCCGGAGCCGCCTGCGGAGCTCGGCTTGAATTAAATTGTTATACGGATGAAGTGGCGCGGGCGCAAGCTGTACCCGCCGATGACGCCTCCCTTCGCCGCGTCAATCTTTCACCGTTTCGTTAATGACCACGGATTTTTCGAGTTTTCAGCAAGTTAGTGATTCAAGGAAGATTCTGCAGAATAAAATAATAATTTAATTAAGAAGTTGATTCTCGACTCTGATTACTTTACAGAATAAATAGTTAAGGAAATATTAAAAATCTGCAAGAAAAAGTGAAGCTTGCAGTTTACTCAATTGATTTAATTGATTTTGTCGTAATGATGTGATTAGTAACCCTGTCTCTTTTGATCAAGCATCCACAGATACTCTTTCATCATAGTTCAGAGATAAGAAAAAAAAATCCATAATTTTTAAAGCAAAATCTTTTCTTGGAATAAATCAAATTACCGTCAGATCTGAAGTGCAACGGGTGATTCCCGTTAATTAAACAATAAGGTTACGCGCGAGGCAGCTAAATTCAAGTACTCCATCTGCGTCTCCGTCCAATCTCGGGGATACATCCCGGCGAAGAAAGCATAATTGACGCGAGACATCTGGCGAAAAGAGACGGTGGGGGGATAGGCGAAGAGTTTTGGAAACTATGCGAGCGACGTGCGTTGCCTCGAGGGGGGGCTCAAGCCGTACGTCAGATGCAAATCATCCCGGCTAATTTCTCGGAAAACTCGCGAATCCGCGCCGCGGCTGACGTCGAAACTTATCCCCGAGCCCGGGGTATAGATATAGAATTTTCGGGGGTTTACATCGAGCGGCCGCCTAGCGGAAATTTCTCTCACTCTTCCGCGTCGGCGTCATAATCCTATTCCGGGGATGTTTGCCTCGAGTCTCCGCTCCGCTCCTTCGAAACTTGATTAGAAGACTACCAGTGGCCTCCTCTTCACCGTCTTCTCAACTGCTGACTTTTGGAGCGGCGTGTTTTTCTAAATATGTATGTAATGCAACCTTTTTTCGTTGATTTATTTGATGATCTTTTTCGTAATTATATGAAAAAATTTATCCGATTAATACCCGGCGAAAAAAGTTTATTTCGCACCGTGCAATAATTAACGTTCGCTAAAACATAAAAAGACCCCTCGAAGTGAGTGCATCCCAGCATTTAATATAATGAAACCGTAGAGGCACTCGAAAAGGAGGAGTGGAGGGGCAAAATTACGATGTAGTATCGCTCTCCTGCCAATTCGAGCAACTGCACCGCGTCACATCGAGGAATCCGCTTTCGATTTCACGTCCCTCTCGCGCCGCTATCTCGTTAGTGCCCCGGTACATTTGAACCGGGCTCCAGTTGCATCGTCAATGTCGTTAATCTAAAACGCACCTCTTTGTCCTCCCCGTCGTGCTCCGCTCGGCCTCGCGTAAAATGGCCAAAAATTAAATTAAATAATTAAATATTCCCCCGACTGACGTTAAACGTAGCCTGAATGAATAATTAATCATCCGGTAGGTTATTCATGCCGATAATGAGGATTAATTTATGACGGTGCCGCGTTGCAATTTCTGTTTGACTATTTGAGCACAACGCGAGCTTTGTTAATTGATCACACAGCGGCAGCGGCTAATTGCAACTCAATCTGTCGCAACGCGTTAACAACGTATGTTATTATCAAAATAAGCCAAGATATTGGAGCCTCATGTCGTCGCCATGACCTTTAGTGGCGAAGCTCTGGAACTAAAAGTACGCTTTACGAAATTCTGCTATATGTACATGTTAGACCCCAATTCAGCTTACCACTAGCTACCTCCACTCTGTGCTTCGTACATTTCTACAACGAATCCTTTCTTTTCAAATTAGCAAGTACAATAGCAAACGTCCAAGTAAATTAATCTGATCATACTAAAAAAGGAAAACAGCTGCTTACAATCCACTAGATAATATAAATGTACAAAGCATCAAAAAGCGAGGTGAAAAGTGGTAATGGGACGGCAAGAGGCAGGTCGGAGGCGAGGGTGACGCTTTGTCACCGGATAGTCCAGAGTAGATGCATCGCTCGGTGGAGGCTGCGCGTCGAAACGCAGGCCACTTTTGGCGCCTCTCGTCCTGTGTTTCACGCGATACCATGGATACTTCGACGAGCGGCCCGCTTCGATTTCACCCGTTGCACCGCGATGCCCGTCTATTTTTTCCTTTCCTCGCTATCGAGGGATCGCATTTTTTGCTAGGGATTGAATTTTTAATTTGACTCCTCGAGCACTCCGTACTAATTTCTAAATATTCAAAGCTCATATTTTTTTAAAATAGAGCAATATTTTCAATTTTAAGGATAATGGAAAGAAATTCTTTTTTCTTTTGTAAGAAATTTTTTAAATTCACTTTGTTTATTTGTAGTATAATGCATAAGGCTGGTATTATGTAGAAACAATGGAATAGGTCGACTCATCGTTAGAAGCATCCGTCGCTGTAAGCCGCAGAAGGTTCAGTTGCTTTAGAGTCGTAACTGACATTTCGAAATCTCGCGAGATTAAGCTCTCACACTGTTCATAACGACGCCTCAAAAACTTAAGAGCTTTAAAGCTCGCCTACGCAGAGGCAACTAACGCGAGAGATTAATTCACTGTCATTCAGGCGAGCAATTAACATTTCAGTATAAACAAAACTGACTATTGAATACATTATTTTAAATATTTGTTTAAAACAAACGCAATTTACTTAATAATTCTCCATTTAAAAAATCTCAAAAATTATCACGTTACTTATCTAAAAAAATCAATTTACTTAAAAAACAGTACTTAAATAAAAATTTAAATGTGCTTACTTTTTAAAAAACTAGTTTAAAAAAGAAAATGATCGAAAACCCGCAGCTAAGCGCCTCGTGCTCGGTTTAAGCGCTCGCCGGACGCTCAGGGGTGCGCGCGCGCGCGGGGGTGGGGTCGTAATCGCTTGGGCGCGAGGGTGCGGGTATGTGTGTGCGAGCGCGCGCGGCGTTGCCGATGATTTACGCAAACCGCTAATTACCGGGGACACGCGGCGCGTTTTATCCCGGCGGGCGATCATAGTTTTATTAGGCGCGCGCGCGTTGCGGCATTGTCAGCGGCGCCTGACCAAATTCGAGTACACCGAGCGAGGCTGCACGCTTCGCTGGAAAATTTTAGCGTTCAAACACTTTCCCCCGTGGGCTCACCGTTTAAGGTAGCTTTGTGAACAAAGAAATTATTTATGATTTTCTGCTTTGATTTTTTTTAATTGGCTGTTAAACTGTTACTTAGGAATCTAGTATAGCTACATGTATATTTTCTTTGTTACGTAAAAAATAAAAACAAAATTCGAAAAAATTTGATACTATTTCATTCGTTAACAGTAGAAGCATGAATGCTTTGAAAAATTTTACTTTTTTTGGAAAATATTTAGAAATATTTCAAACCAGTTTGTTTTCTACAATTCTGTATGGAATGCTTTGAAATTGAAATCCAACATTCTTTGCACAATTACGGACGATACCATATAGACTCCTAGCCATCAGTTTTGTTTCTCTTTTAAATTCTATATTTTTAATTGCCTTTATCATTAATCGATAAAGTTTGTACATGTATCTGCACATACAATCGGTATACTCATATCGCAAATAAACAAACTAAGCAGTAAATTAAAAATGACTATAAAAAAATATATTTATTTTCACAAATGAAAAAAAAATAAATACAGAAATTAGCTCTACGTGCAGATCGTCGATGCGAAGGAACGTCGAAAAAAATGCGAAGGAACAAAGGGCAAATAAAGAGCAGCGCGGCTGCAGCACGCGTCGGAATAATTAGCGGCGCGTCAATTCCCATCAAACGTCCGGCGGATTAAATCGGGCAAACACGCGAAATTAGTCGGGAGAGCGCAAAGGGGAGAGAGATGGAGCCCGGCGATAAAACGAGGCGCAGGCGCAGCCCGGGCTCGCTGTAAATATCGCGACAGCGCCTAGGAAGCTAATGCGATTTCACGGGGCATTATCTCTCGCTTCAAAATGACGTCCCGCGTTTTGTACGGGCAGCTGATGCGCCCGGCCGTCGGGACAGGCCTGGCTCAAGTGGCTGGAAACGCGCTTGTCAACCCAATTCGCTGAAAGATAGCGCACTTGATTGTTTTTCAGCCTTTTTGTGGAAAAAAAATCTTGATTTTTGCATATTAAAATTTTTAAGTAGTAACATCTCGCTTTGGTCAGACATCTAGTCAATAAAATCAATATGATCTAGCTTCTTATGCTATTTTAATTGCTTAAAGATAAATCTGACGGCCAACTGTGTCTCTAAAATTGAATAAGTATATGCATTTTATTTTCAGATATCATAAATAAATAATAAGTAATAATAAGAAAAAAAAACATTATAGCTACCACTTTCTTAAATTTTCTCTACCACTTTTTACGAGGACATAATATTATAATGACAAAGAAATAAAGAAACACTTTATGCCATTTTTAAGATAAAACTGAAAACTTTTTAGGTAATAACCTGAAGTTATAAAAAAAACCTAATAGTACTGAAAATTAAGTAAAACTATCGCCTGAAATATATCGCAATTCACGATACAAATTAACGTCATTAAAACGTAAATCCAAGTCCGCCGAAAAGCAGCGGTGAAAAGCAACGCTGCACCGCCGGCCTTTTTTCCGGCTGCCGTCCGACGTCCGCGGCAAATTATTTAGCCGTCATCGCGAGGCCGTCCCGGGCGCGCTCTCGAGGCCCGGCCACCGATGGACGACTGCGAAACGTCGAAGGACCATTAGCGAATCCCATTATGGCGAGCGGGCATGAAACGCCGGGGCCGGCCGCTGTATATGCTAACAATGCAGTATCGTAACTCAATGACGTATGCCGTCGTTTCCGCTGTGTAATCATCATACGCTTGTGCGCGAGTCGCCCTGTCCTCGGCTCGCCGAGGGGGAGGAGGGGGGGATGGACGCGGTGCGCGCCCCGGCTCGTCTCCTCGTCGTCGGGGGGGGCTCTCGTGTGTTTGATCGGCTTTATAATCGAAATTGCGCCGGTGATTTTTCGAAAGCGGTCCTTTTGATGGGCGCACCCGTAGATTCGGCCGCGCGGCGCGGGCCCGCTCGAGTGCCCCAGCGCGCTGGTCGGATTTCCATGCGGAAAAAAAGATTGTATCAATTTTTTAAAGGGCTTTCAATGACGCGGAATCGCCGATTCGACCGTTTAAATAACGTATTTTTATGCATTTCGTAGCCTTTGATAGATTCGATTTCGGACACTTCATCATTCAGTCTGCAAAATCTGTTGATACAGCCAGTTTTTGTGCAAAACTTTATCAGTGCTTTAGTTTATCAAATGTCGCGTAATCAAATATTTCGAATAATAGAACTAATTTGGAGAAACTTGAAATATTATTAAAAAAAATACAAGATTAACTTTTTTTTTTAATAAATCAAGCTAAATCTAATCTTTTATTTACAGGAATGTTTCTAATTACTCCAGATTAGCTAAAATCATTACTTGAATTATTTGACTCTGCGATTATTTATAGTTATTTTCAGTTCTCTAACTGAATTAACTTAATTTCGTAAAGGGGTGAGAAGAAAAATCTGCTCGCATAATAAAAAATGAGGGCGAATTCGTAAATTAATCGATGAACCACGCGCGCATCATGTGCACCGTACTACACCGTTAATTTTTACGCGCGAATTTAATGCTCGAGGTAATAGAACGGAAAATAGCCGTTACGTCCAGCCGGGCCGCGTCCCTCGTATTTTACGCACTTTTTTTTATAATAAACCGCACAACGACGGCCGTGCGCTCGCGCTGGCTCGCATTTTCATGGGCGCGCGCTTTAAAGCCGTAAATAAAACGATTCAGCGCGGCGGGCGCGGGGCTGACGTCGATAAAATAATAATTACCAGAGTTACTGGGCTGCTCGTCGACAATGGCCGTACAAATCGACCGTTAATTTTTGCCAATAAACAATGCGCGCCACGCACGGCCAATCGAATGAGCACCGATGCCAGATTTTCCGGCTCGGATATGGGGAGGTCGAGAGGCGTCATTGTTTCGCTAATTTTCCTTTTTTTACACTGCAGCTGCAGTGGACTATCGCAGATGGGCCAGATAATCGTAGAATTGTTTGGTTATTTTAAGGTATATCGATAATTCCGTAAATTAATAATAAAGATTAAATCTGGGTATAAATAGAGACAGAAATAAATAAAGTAGGTCGCACTACTTTCACGGAAAGAAAAATGCTACAATTCTAAATTGATCGGATCCAATGCAAAAATGGGCAACTATCTTCTTAATTTAAAAGAAGCAAAAATTTAAAAAAAATCAGAAATCAGAAAAGAAAATGTAAATTACAGCCCGTAATCCACGGGTTTCAGTATCGCATATGCTGAAATTAAACACAGCCCTGTGTACTCGGCGGAATAATAATTTCCACGGGTTATGAGCAATAATAAAATGCCAATTTATTGGTCACGCCTCGCGCCGGCAGTTAGCCGCGACGCAATTTATAATCAGCGCTTTCCGGGACCTGTCACGATCCCGCTCGCGTACGTGCGCAGGATTTGCGAGAAAAATTATGTTCATTAAACGCTGACTCGATAATGTGCATAAACCTCTATTTTCGTAATACCCAACATTTTTCTCGGCCAATGCTCTGCATGCACACGGCTTTAATTTAAACAGATTTCACCCGTGCATATTCCAGAAAATAGTCTATTATACATTGCGTAAGCATTACGGAGCATACATTACGTAACAAGTGCTATAAAGCACGTGATTTAATCTAAATAACAAAAATAGTAGAAATGTGTACATAATTACTATATGCACTTAAAAAATATACTTTTCTGTATTTGTGAAGAAAGGTAAAATGTAAATGTGAATAGTAATTCTTCACAGGCAATATGTCACTATTCACATTTCTAAATTAATTTCAACTTTGATATATAGAAAGTTGAAAGGTCTATTTCTACTTTCGTATCTATAATTTTTTCCCACTAAACACAGAGTGCAGCTGCTAACGACATCGGCAAGCTATGCGCGGTGGTTACTATCTTTCCTCGAAGAAAAAGCGGAGTGACGATAATTAGTATTCCAAAGCGTGACAGTGCTAATTTGGAGTTCGAGCCTCCGCGACAGGCTCACCGCGAGCCCCGTATCTGTGGCAGGCAGTCGTCCCCCGACCATAATACACCCAATGGCGACGGCGGGCGCGAACTCAGCCGAGCAGACGTAACGTCTCTTGTCAGCTCCGATGACGTCACTTTGGTGTCTCCTCGCAAGACAGGAGAGATACTCCGGGCTCCTCCGTCCTCCCAGAAACTTGGCGTTCCGCGAGTTTGCGCCCAAATTGCATTGTGATTCATAAGGAGAAACTAATACTCCACTCGCTGTCTGGGCCGCCGCTAATTTAGTCTTTCTTCTTGCTCGTCTGCGCGGATCCTGCGGAATTACCTAGGCTGTCTCGGTTACGCCTTGTGTTGACTAGTTCAAATTGAATAAAATACAATATTTTCTTCTGTTCCTTTTTCATATAGAGAAAGCATTGTAGAGGCTAAAAAAAATTTTTCTTCAATTTTCCACTTAAAAGACTATTTTCGGTGAATCTTTTATTTAATAATTTTTTCATAATATTTACTTCGGAAAAGTTATCTGTAATTTTTACAAGAATAACTCGAAAAAATTATTTTCTTAACGTACAGATAGATCTTATATTACGTAAATAATGAAAGATCGGGACTCAAATAATCGAATAATTGGTACGCTAAAATACACGAGTTCGTTCAACATCCCTAAAGGCGAGCAACAGATTTAAATAATAAAATCGATGAGCCAGCAATCCCGCGCTATCGGGTGCTCATCTGACGAAGCAATAATCGCCGGCGCCGCCCTCCTTCCAGCCTCATCAAGTCCATCAATAATAATAATCTGGATAAACGGGCGGCGGGCGCGGAGGGGTGACTTCGGAAAAACAAGGGCACAGCTTCTTGCCACGGCGTCGCGCGATCGCACAACAATGAGCGGCGAATTTATCGGCGATCGTCGCCGGGCTTCTTGTCCGCGATCGCCGCCGGCCCTTACAGCACGAGGAGAAGGGGGTTAATCTCGACGTCGTGGAGGGGCGCGAAGGAAGAAAAAAAGGAGGCCGCGCGCCATATTTCTCAATAAACGATAAATCAAGCATGAGAGAAGACGCCGCGAGTCACGAGCCTCTTCCGCTCCCGGGGCCATTAATCTACGGTTATCTACGGCGGATAAGTGCGCCGCGGAATGAGCCATTTCACCCCCGGGACTTCGGATCTCCCGCACGAGGAGCCGGGGAATAAAGGCGGGGAGGGGGGGAGCAAAGTAGCTAGCCCTTGGGCATCCGCGCGCGCCGCCACCGCCAAAGCGCGCGCGACCCTTCTGATGAGCTGTGCAAAACTCGAAAACGACTTGGTTGTTTTCCTTAACGAGGGGCCCCGGCGTAACGACTCCGGGAAAGAATGGGAGGAGGACGACACTCACCTTCTTCTCATCCCTCGGCGCCGGCAAAAACTCGGAGAGACGGAAAGAGTCGGCAACTTGGCGAGCGCCTTTTTATTGGACCGGACGTTACTGCCCCTCTCGGCAGACCTTACTCAGGTTCTGCGCGCCGCTGCAACTTTTTATGCTTTATCACCCCCGCGGTGTCGCGAAAACAACTGATACCGGACGGGAGAAAGTTTGTTCTGCGCTTTCGTCGGGAACGCGAGCTTTGCTCCGGTGATAATTAAAAAAAAAAAATTAAATTTTTCAATGTTCAGTGCATTATTTTTATACGAAAAAGAAAAAATAAATTTGGTTAATGCGATAATTTGCATAACAATAAAAGATGAGGCCACATTATCATAAAAATTATGATAATGCCGTATAACGTGAAATACGACGCATTATTTAATTGATAACCTTTTTTATAGCAAATATTTATTCGCCGCACATGAAATTTTACACGAATAATTTATTGACTCCACATTATTTTGGTTTTTTACTACCAACCTATGCTAATGTCCGCACGAACGACAATAATTATTGCAACCAATAAACAACAATGTTATTCATATCTCCAATTACATACTTTTGCACAGACTAAAATAACGAAATTATAACTGAGAAAGATCAATCGATTAAAGAAAGATCCCGCCCCTCATACTTCATACGAAGCATAGCTCACTGTTTCATCGCGAAAAACGAGCGGCGAACTTTGTCGCGCGATCCCGAAGTTCTCGGCGGCAAGGCGATCCGGCGAGGCGCGCGGGGGCGTGTTTCGCCTCCCCGAGTGCCTCCCACTCGGCGAAGTGGCCCTCGAAAGGCGCTCGCGCGTCCAGTGCATCAATTTCAACTTTGCCCCCCTCCCCCCCTCGCCTGTCCCTCCGTCACCCTCTGTTCGCACGCTCGAGCGCGCTATTCTCACCGGCGCATTTTCTTCCACTTAGAGAGATAAGGAGTGGGGGGAGGGGGCGAGGAAGCGCGCGCGGAGTTATTCTTTAGTTCGTTAGACCGGCGCGGGAGGGAAGAAAGTGAGCCGTGCCTTTGTGGAGAGGCGACTCCGCCGGACGAGAGGCCGAGGGTGAGCGCCCGCTGCCGAGATAATTGAAGATTTACGTTCCGTCGGGGAAGTGCTCAACGGGTTTCCAAATGTATTTTTTGGAAATTTCGCTGAATAAAATTTTTATCAGTACACGTGCAGAATGAAAAAAAGGGTTGACAAGCGACTAATTTCGATCTTGGTTTAATTTTTGTTTATTTTGATGGTAAAAAAATCATAAATTTTATGATCATTGCGCAACTTCACCTTTTGAAAATTAAAACAGGAAACCAAAGAAAACATTCTTGTACAGAATCTTAGTCAGAATTGCGTGAAATTTATATAACAGTTTAACCATTAAAGATCAAATAGGTAGTCTTTCAAGATAAACTTTCACGAATAATTGGTTAGAGTCCTATCGCTTGACCCTTGAAGCAAGCCGAATCAAAACAGTTGTCGTTACACTTTAAACAGCGATTCCCGTGCAGTAGAGTCGGAAATCAAACAAACTGCTGAAGCGCCGATAAGACTCGAAGTGAGAAAGTTCGGTACTATATAACCATAGGGTCCACAAGATCCTTTAATCCTTTCTAAGTTCCCAGGCTGCACCATGAGTCTTATTAGATACTCATCCAAATATTTATATTAACAAAAAATGTGTACTTCAAAGAAAAAGAAAGATTGAATAATTTGGAAGCAGAATCTTATTTTTTGATTGAAAAGATTTCGTTAGATTAATAAATAAATCAATACGTAAAATAAGAAAAGCATAGCTGATTCCTGCAAGGCAATTGACTGAAAAACGCTTGTATTATCTTTGCACGAGAATACATGGTGAATTGCAAAAGCCGTACAACTTCCGGTACAAGATGCGGTAATTAGACTGTGGCTTAGGCGCGCAAAACTTTGAATTATACGCCGAGAAGCTAACCTACGGGGAAGACCCAACTTGAGTAAGATCCGGTGACTCTGAACACTTACTAATTTGTATTGCGTACCTCGTAAAATTAAAAGAAAATAAATTAAAACAAATGATGCAACCTAAGAAAAATAATTTTAGAACTAAAAACTTAATTACAATTTTATTTCCGACAAAATAATCCACTCGATCGATAGTTTACTCAACTTAAAAAAAGGCAGAGAAAACTAATCGAAAACATTTGACGCGCGTCGAAACTTCCTTAGTCAAGAAATCATAATCCACGTCAATTTGTACACGTCGGGAAGTTTTGAATCCCAGGCCACCGGGAAATTCGCGTAAGCTTCAGCCATTAAACGATTGAATGAGAAATTGGCCCCGGTGTATTATATTGATAAGCCCCGTAATTGCAAACTTAGCTCGCGGGCTTTGCGACGCGAATAACCCTTTTAACGAAAAGGGGTCGCTCGATGCTCGCGCTCGCCCATTCCGTAGGTACGTATAAATACGCGCGACTGTGCATTATGCAAATTCGCAGCGGGCGATCTTTCATTGCCTAAGTCCTTTGCATTTTTTATAAAGTGCGCATTGTTCGCGCGGGGCTTGAGTGTGCACCTCAATTAAAGTGAAAAAGCATTTCTTTTTCGAATTTTAAAGCTGAAACAGCATTCGTATTATTCAACGACTTTATTTCATAAAAATTAGAAATTTTAGATATTATAAATATTTACATTTATAAGTATAGACTTATAACGCTTTTCTCGGTTAGGAGCGAATGTACCACGCCAAATGCGTCCTCGCTGATAAACCAGCCTGCCGCGGGATGGCAATTAAGTTCGCGTCATAAATCCTCATTAAACTAATTCTAATCTGGCCGGGCGAGTGTCTTATATCGCGAGGAGGCCGGCTAAGGCGCCCTCCCCAGCGGCGAGTATCAAAGTTCGCGGTATCGCGGCCGAAAGCCCCGACAATGCCCGCCGGTGAGGTCCGACTAGAGCCCGGCGTCTAAGGTTTTCCCGTCGCTCGTCCTACCGCGCACAACTCGCTCGCGCAAATGCGTGCACCTCGCGCGGCGCGAAACTTGCGCGGACTTTCTCAAATTCGCTTCTTGCGCCCCGGCCTCCAAACCCCTACGGGATCCACCCGGGCTTCCTAGTCCGCGGCTCGCCTCGATGGTATTCTCGCGTGAGCTGATTTATCCTTGTGTATTATGATGTTAAGAACGAGTTTTTGCATAAAAATAAAAAGTTTGATAATAATAAACGAATGTAGGAAAGAGGACTTTTAGAAATATTTATTTGTAGGAAAATTTTTAAATAATTCGTTGAAAGTTGATGCCTGACCATATTGGTCTCGTTCTACTTAAAAATATTTAAAGGAATTGAGTTGAGTTCTTTATAAACTTTTGAGTCATAAGTAACGTAATTTTGATATTAAATTATAACTGATAAATAGTGCAAATTATATTTCATACATTTTTGTGAACTTTTCATTATATACGTTTAAAACAACAGTCCTGCCACTACTTATCCCTAAATCATCCGATCTAAAACCACTGTTATATAAAACCACTCTTTATCAATATCATGCATAATAAACGAACCTTATAACCACCAAAATAGCTGGTAACTTCAGTGAAAGCTTACGTATTATAATATTAGCTTGCGTTACATAATGAACCTAAACCCATAATAACGTTAATTATGAACAACATTTAGTAAGGAGCTACTCGAGCGTTAAACCCGATTAGCAAAAGTAGATAAATCGAAATCCCATGTATCTAGGAAAACTTTGCTCTCCAGCCTCCTCCGTTTTATAAGCAAGTTACCGTCTGTGCTCTCTTGACCGGGGAGCTAATGACGGAAACTTAGCTCCTAAGTCATACTTAATCCCCTCGCGCGCGGCCGGCTCCCTCCCACTCCCCACCCCTTTCCCTCCGCCGCGGCCTCGGACTTTGTAAGGGAGAGCGCGCTCGGCTCCATTGTGCCCTGGGCCGCCTCGAGATCGGGAGGATGCCGCCAGTTTGGGGGATTATGCAGAGTACCGAGGCCGATTTAGACCCTCCGCCGCCGATGGGCATCGCAGCCCGAGATACGCCCGTTCGCGCGTACTTACCGCGGCGAGACGCTCGAGTCTTCGCTGCGCTCGTTTTACAATTATTACCGAGATTTCGAGTCTTCCAAACAAATAGTTTGCTTTCAAAGTGATTGTAAATCGTCTTTATAACAATATATCGCACAATCTGCCAAACCGCATAGTTCCTTAAGTGTATTTGGTGCTGGTTCTAATAAACTAAATAAACAAATATAAAAACCTCTTTCTTTTCTTTAATAAAAAAACAAAAATTTTTTATTCTTATGGAATAGTTTTCTGCCTAACTGGGAGAAAAACAATTAACAAAAGTTTTTAAAGATAATCTCAAGGAAAACGATTACCATCAAAGTTAAATTCAACTTTTCTAATTGGATTTGTAAATACGAGAAAAGCGTATCATCGAGTCCCAGCATAAAAGCTTGTCAAATTCCCTAAGAACTCGCCGCTATTAGAGAGGAAATTAAGTAAAGAATAACAGGGAGTGACAGACTGCCGGGGAGCGAGGAGCGCGGGGATCGGGAGCGTAAAGATAGAGAGAAAACTCCAATATAAGTGTCTCTGCTCCGGGCGACTCGAGGATTTATTGGGCCACTCGCTCTCCCCCTCAGCCGAATCTCCGAGACGGAGATTTTGCGCAAAACTCGACTTCCATTTTAATGGCGGAAATAATCTTTGATACGATTGCTCGTCATCTACGGCTCTCTGCCGATGTTTCCTTTCTTTGACTTTCCCGCCGTCCTCTTGCTCTAGGCATTCTCCTTCCGAGTCCCCGATTCGTCTTTTCTCGCGTTCCGGCACTCGGCGTGCTCTCCTTGGTCGACGTCGAGGAAGTGCCAAGAACCAACACTCCATTGCTTTGTTAACTTGATTTCGTAGAGGGATTGATTTAACAGTTGTTCCTTCTCGATGTGAAATGGATGGTAATTTTTGATAAATTCGTAAAAAAATACATATTTTAGGTTCCAAAAATATTAAAAAAATGTTTAATTTACCAAAATCAAATGAAACACAGGCCTCACTTCAACCGATATCTGAACTTCCGCGGAAACGAGCGTTCGAACGGTAAATCGAGCGAAAAGAGGTCTTGGGCCGTCGAAGAGGTGCGAGGTGCGCGAGAAACGACAAGCGAGCAGGAGCATCGGAGGCGACGTGCCGTCACGCCTGTCCCCGATTCCAGCAGCGTCGGTGGGCGAGAATCGCGACTCCGCAGCCGAAATGAGCGCGCGACCCCCGGCTCCTGACGCGCCGCGGGAGTCTCGACTCTTGATCGAATTAGCCCGCGCGCGCTCGCTCGCCCGATAGCGCGCCGCAGCCCGACGGGTCTCGAGTAATTAACGGGAAGGGGAGGCGAGGCGGCGGGGTGCGCCTAACCAGCCATTATCGAGACAAAGCGTCCGATATTCGAGACGACTGGGCCTCTCGCTGTCTTCTCGTTTGACAATGCGCTCAGGCTCGCGTGACGATCCTCCGGGCCGCCGCCGCTTTATGCTGCCGGGGAATTCCGAGGGGCGAAATCTGAGGAAGTTTCCTGGCCTAAGGAGGCGAGGCTTTGCAGTAAGGAAGCGCGCGATTTTCGATGTGCCCGGACGCTTCCAAGCACACGAGTATGGTTCTCTTTGCTTTTTCAGTTATTAGATGAAATTGCATAATGCGAACGTTACTTCCATTGCAAGCATGAATTTTGATAAATATTCATGTAAACGTAAAATATTTTACGTGGAAAGAAAACTATAAACCGAACGTGATTATGAACAAAAATGTTATACAAAAATCGACATTGTAGCATTTTTAGTTGCATCTAAGAATTTGCCCAAACAGCAACATTTTATATTAAAATTATGCTAATTTTTTATTTTGCCATTTCAGAAATGATTCATTATGAATTATTCTTTTTTACATTATGTACAAATAAGTTTTTCCTCAGTTTGGAAAGTTTTAAATGGAAATAATAAACTAATAAAGAAGTAAAAGACATTATTCTAAATAAGAGCTGGAAAAAATGTACTAAATCATTATTTATTTGAAAAGTCACCTTAGTATAATGTATTTTCTGAATTTATGAGCGACCATTTACATAAATAACGGCAAACGTCATTATTATAATCAAATAATGTATTTATTGTTATTTATACGTGTATTATTTTTCACAGTTGATGATTTAATGTTAATGTTGTTGCAATTAATACTCGAATGAAATAAAAAAAGCAGTACTGACGTCTGCTACTAAAAAAGAAAATTTTCAGTTTTAATGTAAATTATTTTATTTCTGAATATCATAAAATATCAATAAAAGCACGAACTCTAAAAAATTAAAAAGTTAAAGTAACCTATCTCGTTCGATATTAACAGAATTTGACAAGAGTGTACAAGCAATTCCGCCGCGAAAAGGAATGCATGAATACGTTACTCGCTCAACACAGTCACGCCCACGGGTTACTCTTTCTTTATGCACGTCTGACTGCAGCGCGGCACCCTCTACTCCGCTCCCCGGGACTCGATTATCGAGTCTCTCGCTCCGCGGCGTTGCATAAGAAATGTCGCGCCAGCGCGCGCACAGGCCAAGAGGCGGCGGGGGAGAATCCTGTTACGCCGGAAAATCGAAATCGCGCGGCAAAATGTAATTCGATAAAATGTGCTTCCCGGCGCGAGTTTCGTGCGCGCGTAATCGAATTAACATATTGATCAACGGAAAATATTCCCCGCCAATTTACGATGCCGCGCCTTTCGCGATGCGCGCGGCGACTTCTTGCTGCGTCGATAATTGACAACTTTAGCTCGGGAAATAATTGAAATCGGTATTGACGAGAGGACATAGATCGAATGAAAAATTCGAATTGAGAATTTATCGAATTCTCTGCGGAAAGCATGAAAAAATAATTTGATTATTCATAAGTTCATCAATTCTATATAAAAATTATTAGTACAACTTCAGATTGCACAAGTCGATTATCGACGAACCTTACAATCTGGGTATTATCAAATTTTTATTGCAACGACTCCAGAAGTAAAGGTAAGCATCGGCGCTTATTCTTAAGTGTCTGTATCAGGCGTATATCGACCGATCGACGTATAAACCGAAATAAGCGTTCATAAAATGAGATTTGCCAGTCAGACAGCGTGTTCGCAATTTGAAGCGAGCCAGTGGAGTGAGCACACATCAAGTGTTTACCAATTCTCCGCATTGCTGCCTGGAGCTACAAGCTCGTAAATAAGTAAAGCTCTCCCTGTCATTTGCTAGACGCGTCGCGCCGCCGTCCGACTAACTGAAATCGTGACAAGTATTCACAACTATTACTGATATAACGCCGTTACACTTGCTAACTCGAGTCGCCGTGACTACCAACTTTGTGCACAATCTAGTCCACTTATTGATTTATCATTAATTCTGCGCATTCAATTCTATAACAATGTACCTGCAATGTACTTGAATTATATGTTTCACTGTTGTATTTAAAAAGAAAATAAATTTTACTCTGATAAATGCATTATTTGAGAAAAAATTTTCCTCATATTTGACAATAATTAAAATTTAGTTTGACAATCGTAAGACGAAGTGCCTTACTTGATAAATTTACGACGTTTCACATTATTTTCAGTGAATATGACTCTTGATCTCACGATCTATTAATCATGTATTAATTTTCATATCGCCATAAAAATAATTTAATGTTTTTCTAGAAAATATTGGAAATAATGATGAATTTACAATCACGAAGCACACATGAAAGACGCAAAAGAAAAAAATTGCGCGAGTTTCCTCGCAGAACCGTGAAATTCGCGCTCGTCGGTTAGGATTTACGAAGGAATAGGCATAAATGATGGAACAACGCAACTTCCCCCTTCAGAAGCCTGCCGTCGCGCTTATCCTGCGCCTCGCGACGTCTTGACTCCATTAACTCCACACTTAGCGTCGTCCTCCAAAGCCCGTCGCTTATCCCCCGCCGCCCTTGCCGCCCCCTCGTCTACCTTGCCGGCGGAAGATCTGATTAGGGGTTCGAATCTCCGCTAAACGCGTTAGAGTCTGCATCGGCGGCGGCGGCCTCCTCGAGACTTGAACGCGAGTGACAAACACGCCGTGAGTGGCATTGTCGCCGTCTCCGGCTCCGCGGGGGGCTCGGATGCAAATTGAGCGCGAGGCTGACGCCACGAGGACTGACGGCCTCAAAGGAGACCTGCACTCGACTGATCGCGCCGACCGTCGCCGACCTCCTTCACGGCGCGATTCCCCGCCGGCGAATTAACTCACGCTGCACCGATCAACTTCTGACACTGGCTGCCAAGCGATTTTTTTCAATAAGTTTCGAGGGTCATTTGAACGAATTAAATTCTGATGCTAAAAGTTTCATTGGATTTAATTTAGATTAGGAAATAATGACGGTTTGTTATAAATGATGCATGTGAAATTTTATTTTTGTAGAAATTTGGTCATGTGATTATAAGAAATGAACGATGTAAAAATAGTGATACTGAACTCGAAATTTAAATTATTAGTCTATTAGAGTAGCAGAGCAGCGTAAGTTCACTTTTGTTGATAATTCGTTACAAATTCGATATATTGTGGTTTGCTCGCTTTTATAAATAATAAAACTTGATTTGATTATCTTTTTCGAAACTAAGCAAAGATGGGATATTTTCGAATAAGATTTTATAAAATATTGAATTTTTACTCAATAATCAATACAATTAAAAAGATCTTGGGTTATCTTCATCACTGCAAATATCAGTTTTTAAAATTTTAATAAATTAAATTACTTATTGAATTCTTGCTGACTCTCACAAATTAATCAATTTAACTCGACAATTTTCTAAAACAAATAAATCCGCACAATTCTTTTACAGTTGAATACGAGAAATTTTACTTAAATAAGCAACAGTTCTTTATACTACGTCAAATCTTCCATTTATATTTAACATAAATATAGAAAACATTTTATGAAAAATAAATGACGATTCGCTGACTTATTCAACTCGGCACAGATTTGATCAGAAAAAATCTCCTTATCAAATAAACGGCGAGGCTTTAAAAGTCGTCCGAAAGAAAAAGTATTAATTTGATGAATAGGTGAGCGATCGCGCGGGAGCAGCGTTAAAGCGTCGCGTCGTTTGGGGTTACCCTCGGTGTTTGCGCGGCGAGAGACGGCGAGATTGCCGACTGACGACGCGCGGCGCGCAACAGAGAGACAGAGAGAGAGAGAGACTAGGAAGCGCCAGCGACGATGACGTTAAACCTCCGCAAACACGCCGCGACGTACCGCGCGCGCTAAGAGTTGCCCCGGTCGCCTCGTTCCTCCCCTCCGCCTTAAATTGCAGAGGCGCCTACGCCAAGAATTTCCGATGAATTTTCCGGGCTTAACGAACGAGATTGAGGCTGAAGGTACTCGACTTATTCGTCTACCTGAGAATTACGGCTTGTCTCCTGCGATTCGCCATTTTTCACGGCATACTTCGCGCAAAATATTTTGAATAATCATATTTTGACCATTTTTAATTTATCCATCATGAAATGATCCCTTTTTATATTAGTTTTTATCCACAGAATTGAAAATTTTATAAAAATAAAGGTGACGATGAAATTGTGCAAAATCGGGGAACAAAGGGATCGGAAAAATCGGACGGCCTGCAGAGAAGTGCAGCCAAGAACAAAGAAAAGTTGACGCGCCGATTTGTAAAAGCCCGGGGCTTCGTGGTTTTCGCGCTTTGGCGATCGCCCCGTCCTTTTGTTCCCTGGGCGCGCGGAAACGGCGCATCGTGCGGCCGTAAAAAGCAACGCACCCTCGTAACCGGCTACGATAAGTACCGGCGCGGCAAGGAGCCAAAAAGGGCTCGAAATATCGATCTCCGCCGAAAGCGTCGATCGAACGCCATAAAAAAAAGTCGCGTTAAAGGTAGCTTCGCATTTTTTTTCCCTTTCGGCGCTGATAACCGAGTGCCGAAGCATCGACGACTTGTAATTTTCGATAATGAGTATTTGGATGCACGTTGTAATAAAAAAATATTTTTATTGTTATAAATGCATGATATGCAGTATATTAATGTAGTTAAAGCTTCTATAGTAGATTACACTTTATTAACGGTATAAAATTTTACTTGATACATAGAAAGATAGAAAAATTTCTGAATTTATATGATTAATTTTAATTTAGTTAGCACTAAAAATAACATTTCTTACTAAATACATACCCAGGAAACTTTTCCATGAGAAATGGAAACCAAGTTAAATATTGTACACGAAAATTACCTACTGTCGCTCACCGTACAATTAAACTATAGTACATTACTAATGCATTTTCATTCGAACGACATGAATAAGAAACAACCCTGCAAAAAAAAAGACGAGCTAAGCTAGGTAAATGATTAATTGAAACCGCAAAAAAAAAGAAAAAAAAACGAGAAGAGATCCAACGGGACTGACCAGTACGCGTCCGTCACGCGCGCGCGGAATAATCCCGAGCTTGCGGAGGAAAGCTCCGAGGCAAAGGGATACGGCGCGCGCGGATTTTACGCTCGGCGAGCGTAAATGTTTAGTACGGCGCGCAGGTGCTGAGGTGCTGAAAAAAAATCACGTCTGCATTAGCATAAGCGCCGGAATAAAGCACTCGGCGCGGGGGATCCCGCGGCGTAAAAGGGACGCGGCTTGAAAAACCTAAACAGGATTCCAAAGCGGGCCGCGGGGCCGGCGCTGAATACGCAAGAGACGCGCGCGCCGGCGCCGAGTACACTTTTATTATTCACCGAGCGAGTTTTATGCGAACGTGGCGCGCGCCGCGTTTTTCCGCCGTTCCTTCTACTTTTTTTTTTCTTTCTTTTTTCCTGCATCGCCGGGGAGGATGCCTTTTCTTTGGCCGTCCTGCCTAGTTTTGAATTAATCTTTCACGAGGCGCCGATGTATGGGGATCTCGCGGTAACCGATAGAACGTACGATATTTTTCTTACGTCTGATTCGAGGCTGTAATCAAAACTTGCTCCCGCGTAAAATCGATATTTCTAATAAATTTTTCTGATTTGAAAACTTTTAATGCAAAGGGAAAAAGAATTACAATGGGCTCGGAGTTATTTCGCTTCATTTTCTGACGCGGGTACAACGCTGGGGTCGAGAAATATTCATAAGTCACGTGATGCCTCACCCGAAGAAAGGAACTCAATCTCGCGCTGAGTCGAACAGGAGCCGAGCTTTTTAAAAAGTAATTCGCAAGACAAATCGCTCGGACACGCCTATCATTCCCGAGGCTCCTCGTTACAAAAAGACAGATGCTCCCGAGGCATGTCTCGAATCTCAAAGTCTTACAACTTTTTGATGGCTACGTTGATGTCACGATTTTGTCACTTTTTTCAAGTAGTGAAGTCTTTTAAATTCCATAAATTTTTAACATTAATTAATAAAGTCTTAACTTAAACATAAAATCTTAATCGATCAATAAATTTTCTGCCGAAGTAGACAAATAATTTTTAACAATCTTTGGTCTACTGTAAATTTTACGCGCGCGTCTTCTCTCTTTGAAAATCGTTTGTCGTCGTAAAATTTTACGCGCGAAATCGGCCCGCGGAAAGATCGTCCCCGCGGCCGAATCGCCAATAAAATCGGAATATGCGAGATGTCGGATTTTAAGGGCCGCCGGAGGTAAGGGATATTCGACAACAGTTGGCGGATGTTGCGCGTAAAAAGCCGCGACGACGATATCGTAATCCGGGCACGTATGCCGCGCGGCACGCGCCATCATTTGCTTCTCGCGCCCTCTTATTCGCATCCGTAATTGTGAATACAATGTCGATTCGACGTATCCGTCCTTTTGAATAATGCCGCGGGCGCAGCCTTTAAAAAACTACGTAAGAATACATGAGCGAGCCGCGCCACGCCTACCTTATGCGAGCTTTCGGCATCACCATTTCGCGAGATTTTTTGCTTATTGCAAAATTTATTACTTTTAAATGCACTTTATTTTTATAATGCCTTTTTTGGATTTAAAATTTTAATTATGCTAATTTATTAAGAAAAGAAAAAATGACGGTACTAGTAAAAAAAATCGTAAATGACAAGGCCATTGGTAAACATAAAAAGTGCAGTTTGAAATTCGCAAGTAGAAAGGCGGCAATGATCCTTAATTAAAAGGCCAAATTATAACGAGCTCCGAGCTTGAAAGGAAGCGGGGGCCGATATTTTCCTGAAAAAGCAGTTGGGATTCTCATCACGGCAATTGAGCGGAGAAAATTTGCATCGAAAGAACCCCGGAAGATTTTCCGAGTCTTCGGCGCAACAGGAAGCGAACGGGAGAGCGGGGCACGCGCCTTGTTTTTATTTTCTCGCAATTTCCCTCGGCGCCGCGGCGGAACGGAAAGCGACCTTAAACGGAATTAGCACAACTTACCGCCTTTTTACCCAACTTGCTCGAGTACGTAAACGCGAGATTATACATCTCGGCGCTATTTTTTTTTTTTAAAGTGACTTCATCAAACAATTTGGAGTTAATTAAGCTTGCTTTTCGAAGCTTTTTTTACGGTTTTTTTAATTATTGCGCAATAAGAATTTTGTATGTACCTACTAGAAAATGTGTAAATTTAATTGTATTAAAAGATACATAAATTATAGATCATAAAGCTTTTGTAGCAATATTTTTATAAACATATTATTTTTCTTTTTCAGATTTTGCGTCGGTGACCGTTTCTATTTGTGTGAAAATAAAATTCTTTGCGAGTACGACTACGAGGAAAGACTAGTATTCGCAAACATGGCACTTCATCCCCCACCTACAGCCACCTTGGCGCACATCAAACGACAGGTGACTCATCTTCAACCACAGGTACGATTTAAACAACAAAATTGAATGTTTTCAAGCTTCATTTTAATACCTCCCATGACGTCTTGTCTTTCTTATACTTGATGAAAGCAACATTCAATTTTTGTTTAAATTATTACCTACTTTATTACCTATTTATTAACATACAGAAGAAAATATTTGTACAAAATTGAATGTACTGCACTTTCTAAAATAATATCAAGAAAAAATTTATTAATAAAACGCAGTGAATCTTCAAAATTTCTCTTTCAGATTCAAATGGCACTTTTTCTTCAACTATTCTCTTCGCGTTACAAATTTTCCATTTCAAAACGTATAACAACACATAAAAAGTAACATACAAAAATTTTGGTTTAAAATTACTATATAATCCAAATGCAAAAAAAATTATATAAACTCCAGCGAAACTTTCCGCCTGTCCGTCGTGATTCAGAAATATCGGGCGACCCCGCGGCGGTCTGGAGATTACGGCCGGCGATAAAGACGGATGGAGAGAGAGACTCGCGGCAGCTAACCCCTTAAGGCGCTCCTGACCAGGAAGAGAGGGGGTGGGTGTCGGCTCGACTTCCTCCGGCCCTCGGAGGCTCTCGACAACAAAGGAGTCCCCCGGGGGTCCCCGAGACTCGGGTGCGGGGGGGCGCGCGTCTTACCTCCGGGGCTGGATATCGCGTGTCCTTATTAATTAAGCCCGGCCGCTAAGCAAGCGCGAGCCTCGCTCGTGTCGCATGCCTTAACGATCCGTCGAGCGGAACGAACCCCGGGCTGCTCGAGCAGCCACTCGCTATCGGAGTCTGCCGATGGACCGCTCGAACTGTTATGGAGGAGCCCCGACGACGACGACGGCGGGAAAGTATTCGCGGCATCCTCGACAGTCTGAGCACTAGCCGGAATGTTAATCAGAGCGAATCATTTTACTAATCTTCCTACACTGATCGGGTTAAATATATACTTATTGAGGGTGGTTTATTCTAAAGTTTAATAAACTTGACTATTTAATTATCCACCTACCGCTCAACTCAAAATTAAAATGACCTTCACTTCGATACAATTATATTATCTTGCTCTCTTTTGAAAAATGAAAAAAATAAAAATAAGAAAAGCTCAGCTGTGACATCGCCGATGCGAAGCAGCTGATGGCGCATCGAGCAGCGGTGTGCGAGTGACTCACCGCAAACTCCTCGCGACTGCAGTCTCGCACGCAGAGAGCCGCGAGGCCCGGGCGCTCGCGTGCACCCCGGGGCAACGAGCCGCAAATTGGCAGCGTTTCCGCGCGCCTGCATAATTTATGGACAGTCGGATTAATCCGACCGCGAGCGGCGGGCTTACGCGATACTTCCGCTCGCGCTTCGAAGCCCACCCCCCCCTGCGTGCCCTCTTTTCCGGCCGCGTGGGCTTGTGCGTTGACGCGCGCTTCTTTGCGTTTCGTTGTATCCCTGCGGATTTCCAGTGCCCCAAGTTGCAAGCTTTTTGCATCGTAAAGCAGTTCTAGTTGAGCGTGTGGCACGAGCATTCGATGAGTGAAAAAGCATGCAAAAGTGCTAAATTTGTTTGATTCTTAATTTCGGTGTTTTACTTTAGTTAAATTACGTGAGATTTCAAAAAGAGCTTCATTTTTTTGACGTTTAACTGAAATCGCGAAATTGATAAACCGGTTAAAAGTTCACAGATAATTGAAATTTTAAAGCTGGCATTTATTACTGTTTTAAAACAACAATTTTTACAAGACAATCACATCAAATCAACACAACTGCCTTATCTCCAAAGAAAATCAAAACTGATTGCGCCGGGCCAATTTAAAAGGCTGAGACTCCGATACACACGGCAAAAGAGAATCGACCCCTCCCCGCCCCCTCCCCGAAAGTTTCCTAGGAATGCTCGGGAGGGCTTGTAAAATAAACGAGCAGTCGGGCGGCGAGAGATGACGATATCGGCGTCGCCGGCAACGGTCTGTGTACCACTTATAATATGCAAATGCATTAAGGCGCCGCCCTCGCGCGCGAGTAAACGCAGCCGCCGTGACGTTACCCACGTGTGCGCGCCGGTACACTTCAGCCCACCCCCGACCGCCTTGCACGCCCCCCAGCCGCCGAGTACGTGTTTGTCTTGGCTTAATTAATATCGGTCGCGCTAAACAACGAAGTTCGGAGCTACTTTATTGCGGCGGTGCGGGGGGAGCTGCGGAACATCGAACGCGATTGAGACGTGATGTAAACTGCTTACGAAATGTTATTATTGAGCGGTTTAATGTGAATTATTAGTTATACGCATTTACTTCGATTTATGATCTATTAATGTATTTTTGTCTTTTCTTCGTGTATACTTTTTCCACTTTACATGAATCACATCAATATTTAAATTTGACTTGATGAATCCACTTTCTTTGCTTGATTTTTAAAATGTAAATATGTATTTAAATTTTAAATGAAGCTAAACCACAAATTTAACTTTTATTATTAATATTATTGAAACTTTGATCGCAATCTCTAATAAAGCACCCCAAGAAAACATCGATACTTCTCCCAAGACATCGGAAAAATCCGCCCCCAAAGACCGCGAGAACAAGTCCTTAACGAGGCGCCCGATAAGCGATCAGTCCCCTCAAAGCTCAGCGCCGCGTTTAAAAAAGCCGCGAGCTCGGTATCGCGTCGATTCTCCCTCCCCCCCGCGCGCGACTCGCCGATTATAAATGACGCGCGTTTGCAGTGGAGCGAAGGGCGTCGCGTCAGCCCGCCTCGTAAAAGCGGCGCGCGCGACGCGGTAATACCAATAATCGCGAGGCGGCATGCTAATGTCGCCGGGGCATCTATTACCCTAAGCCCGACGGATCCCTC
This sequence comes from Eurytoma adleriae, assembly GCA_900480045.1. Taxonomy (NCBI): domain Eukaryota; kingdom Metazoa; phylum Arthropoda; class Insecta; order Hymenoptera; family Eurytomidae; genus Eurytoma; species Eurytoma adleriae. The sequence goes on from UXGC01000477.1 coordinate 82,216, forward strand.
TTGACGCGCCCGTGAGCCCCGCGCGCTCGAAGCTCTCCTTCAACGACGGCAATTTCTTCGCGCCTGCCGCGCCACCACCCTCCCGACTGCCCCTTTCTTCGTTCTCGCTTGCGAGGTTGTTCTTTCTTTCTGGCGAGCGGAACGATAATGAAGTTTACACGACGCGAATGGCACTTTTTATTTGCTTTGGAAAAGATTATTTTTTTTTTTTTATGAGTAGGCGCAGTATTCATGTATTCATTAGATAATAATATTTAAGTAGTGCAAAATCGTGACTTCCCGGGGATCTTTTTAAATGTCGATGCCTTTATTAATGAATAGAAAATTGCGTAAATAATTTATATAGGCAATACAGGGTTATCGTAAGTCTAATTTTAGTTTTTAGATTTAACGTAATAAAAGCAGTTTAGATTAATAATTTTTGATCGAACGATTACGTTCGTATGAACATTAAGAGTAAGAAACATACCGTGAAAGATTGAGACAGCTGTCCGGATTCCCAGGCAATCAGAAAAACCGAAGCCCGACCCTCGGTGCGTTCACCCTTCGCCAGCTCGGGAAAGCGGGGAGCGAATACGGGAAAGAGGAAGAAATATAATGGTAAATGAGAGTCGACTTGGTGCGGGGAAGCAGGTGCTAAAAATGAATGTACTCAATGTTCCATGCTATAGACCCGCATTATTCTCCCGTACAACCCATTTAGATTTATTTATCCCTGAAAATAAAGCGAAAATAACTTTCCGAATGAATAAGAACAGCACTGTAAAGAAAATATTGTACACAGCGTGCTCGCGAAATTTGCAGAGCGCACAAGGGTCGAAGAAGTTGAGCAGTAAAGGAGTAATTCGGTTAATTCGTTAATTGAAGGGGCACTCAATTTCGCGACTTGCCAGTTAGCGCTGGGCGAGCAAGAAAAAAAATAGAAAGGGGTTCCCGATGTCGCGTGACTCGCCGGCTTTTTCATTAAAATCGCGCGCTAAGCTGCGAGCCGGCCGGGGAGAGACGCGCCGTTCGCACGCACTCCTCCTCCAGACGCGAAAGCGCACCCTGGGGAAGGAAACCGAGCCCGGCGAAAAAAAAAAATCGCGTGACGATTGTCCGAAGTCCCAGACGAGGCGATAATATGGTAATGCTGTAATGATACTTGAACCGGCCAGGTATACGTCGATCCTCAACGAGCGAAGGAACTCGTAACTTTCGTGAAGGAGATCTAATACAAATATTTGTCGTGATTTAAACGTTAACGTTTTACAAAGTGCATTTCAATGAAATAAAGAAATATGTTTCTTAATTCTAATCTATATTTCAATTTTTATTGTCTTTTTAATATCGAACATATTGGATTAGGACAAATACAATCTTATACATTTATTTGTTATTACTTTTTTATCTCATTAGTATATCTGAATGCAAATTAGGTTCAAACATGATCTATAATAATAACAAAATTTTCTTACATGGCTACTTAATCTTAGCAATACTTTTAATGTTTTTTTTAATATAATTCAATATATTGGATTCAAAACCAACATAATCTATAATGTATTCAAAAAATAAAAAACGTTCTTTGTATTTCTTCTTAATAGTCTTAACAATACTTTTTATTGTCTTTTTAATATGTATTAATATATTGGATCCAAAACCAATATAATCTAAAGTAAAGGAAATAAAAAGAATTTTTCACATTGCTGCAAAATCTTAGCAATACAGTCGTTAATTTGAAAATAAAATTAAAATACAAAATAGAAACTCAGTACGTATCATTCGTAAAAAAATAAAATAACGCAATAAAAACAAAATCTGGTAAAATTTTGAGTTCTGTGATTGTTTTAACCCCAACGACTGCCTAATCTTTTCTCGGACTTTATCCTCTTATTGTATCTCTTTTCATCAGGAACTACTGAATTTGAATGCCTCTTGATATTCTCCCCTGAATGATTTGGTCCATTAATCTGTTTTAATCCATTATTAGGAGTACATACATCTTTAACTTCTTCTTTGACCGGAACGTCTTGAAAATTTTCCCCATTACACTGTATAATTCCTTTATTAGAATTAAATATAGCATCGGTTTCGGGCCTACCAATAGAAACATCATCCCGCTCACTCACAGCAAGAGGTGAAAAGCGACCAGTCGCTATCGAATCATTGTAATCAACTAACGGTTTGAGTTCTGCGTGTTTACTGAGCGGAGTGCTGGTAAAAATGTTAGTATGCACATTACTCGATGCATCTGTTGTAGAGTTTGGAGAAATAATCGATCTCATTACATGTAATCCAATGGCAGAGACTGCAGGTGTATACTAAAAGTAATTAAATAAATATGTACTATATACTTATTTCCATGAACAAAGTTAAAACTGGAAGTTTACCTTTCTTAAATTACTATACCGTACACTCGTTAAGTCCTTGTACGATTCATCGACGTAGGAGTCTAGGGTCCCTGACATATATTTTTGCCGGGTGTTCGACTTTTTGAGATTCTGATTTGTCCATTGATTTTTGGTGTCCATCGTTATTGGATAATTCTGAAAACATTATATTTTTCATTCAATGTAAAACATTTTGCTCAAATATACATTTTACTACATCTTACGAGCAGTGTTTAACCCTTTCAGACTGAAATGGACTTCCTAAATAATTTTCAATTTATTAAAATTTCAAAAGATCAATTTATAATTCTTAAAAAAAACGTATGGATATAAAATTTAATTGACCTGTCAACAATTTTGTAACGGGGATTTTAGGTATCAAGATATTTTACTGTTAACCACAGGTAAACGTTTTTTTAACTTTTTACAGGAAAAATTCAGGACTGAAAGGGTTAAACAAAGAAATTGTGATAATTTACTTTTGAAGAATTGATGATACATCACGCATATGGTAAACAAATCCTCATCAAAATCGCTCTTTTTATTTTGCATGTATTTAACTTTAATAGCTTTAAAATCATCCCAAGTGCTTGGTACGCGTTGGTAAAGTTCCCAAATATATGTTCTGTACCAATCATATACTTGTTGAACGTTACTATGTAAAAAATGATGAAACGCGGCGCCTTCTAAATCTCTTTTGAATTGGAATTTAATCCATTCCACGTTTACCCATTTACAAAAAGTTATATCTTTTAAGGAAAATGGTAGGTTGAACTGGAAAAAAGAAAACCAGACTTATTAATTCCATTTATTCAATTTATATATATTATTTAAATATATATAATTTACCTCGGCGTTGGACTTGACAAATTGTTGTCCTTTCGGTGTAATCACTAAATTTTGTAAAACTTTGAATTTTTCATCCATTACATGGTTAATCGCCGCATATCGATTGCTAAGAAGCACAAAAATTAGTCTTTGCAAAAATGGTTCGTCCCAAGATCCAAAAACGCCGAAAAACCACTCATCGACCAACCACGTATCTTGGTAAGATCTGCTCGTATCTCCTAGCAGTAATTTTATCACATCCTCTATCGACGCATAGAAAAAGTCGTCCTTGTCTACGCAGCTGCTCTGGCGTCTGTTAATAGCCCAAAGGACAATTAAAATTTTCTTTAATACCGCAGACACATCGATTAGGAAGCAGTCCTGCATCAAGTCGCACACGTCGCACCTCCCACACGGGACACCCACGTTTTCTTCGTTAAAGTACCTCAGAAGAAATACTTGTCTACACAGAGAAGTATTTTCCGCGTAAATTACGACATCAAAAATGTCGTTCCTGTACTCTTTTAATTCGGTTAACAGGTGCTTTTTATTCTCAGAATTTGCGTGCTTTAATTTATCTCGATAAGCATTGCTTGCGGAGGTGAAATTAATTTCGTGGTCAGAGGTGCCGTAAAATAAAATGCAATCTCCATTTTCAATATTTTTACTCGCCTTTTCCGCTTCTTGCATATATATGTCCAGATTGTTTGGAACAAATGAGTGAATGACGAAATCTACTTTACTTAAGTTTAAGTCCATTTTAGAACCTGATTCACAAATTATTACTACCTATTGAATAAAAATAAAAGAATCAACATTATGTCAATCATACAAAATTAATAATTTATAAAAAAAAGTAATTACTCCATATTTATTTATCCATTTTAACCAGTTTTTTTCATCATCCGCTAATGTAGATTTGTAGCAAAAATTTCTGATATGACTTTCATCTAATTCTTTTGATAACTTACTGCAATGTTCCCTATCGTTACAGTATATTATTCCAGATTTATTGCAATAACTGGTCTTAACAAACTGAACTAATTTAGTATCACTGAAATTATCACCTTTGTACATTACTTTGAAAGATATATTCCCTTTGACCGATGGTTCGTTTAAACTGTAAAAATTCCTACTTTAATATACAAATTAAATTTGAAAGTTCTTTACTTATATTTTACAACTTACATAATGGGATTTTTAAGTCGCATTGTCTTCTGAATCATCTGAATACTTTTGTGAGTGCGAGGTCCTAGGATGCATACAAATTGAGTTTTTGGATATAAATCTCGTATGCTACCCAAATACTGAAAGCTTTTTTGAGAATAACTCCACGGCGTTACAAACTGCACTTGATCAATAACAATAGCTTGTAACAAACGTTTGCCGTAAATTTCCTTCAAAATACTTCTGAGTCTGTTTGAATTCGTGAAATATTCCATAGTCACGTACACCAATTTCAATCCCGAACTCTTAACGTCCTTCAGGTCATCCAACAATTTATTCTTTTTATTCAAAATACTTCTTAAATCTTTAGAATTGCTCACATTGTTGTTCGTAGCAGTGCTGTTTAAATATGCGCCTTTTACCTACAACACACATTATTAATGCCAATTATTGAAAAATTAAATTACGGTAACCAACTTACATTAAATGTTGCTAATTGTTGACATTCATTTTCAATCCATGTCAATGATGAAGATACCACAATCACGATACCGCTTCTCATTGTACTTGATAACTGATAGCACAAAGACTTTCCAAAATTTGTTTCTTTGCACACAATAACATCCTTTTCTTTTAAAATTTGTTGAATTATAGATAACTGACCCGGATGTAAGGTTTTGTAATTAAAATGCTTATTTAAATTGATTAGTAAGGTATCTTCAGAAGTTCGGCTCATTGTATCCTAAAATCAAAATAACGATTTTAGGAACTCAGACCTATACGTAATTATCAAGATTCTTACTTGTAAAAAATAACGCCTTATATTTAATAATACATTCAATGTTACATCTAGTGAAATGATGGTCAATAAACGTATATAGAACTGCAGCATACTACTTCTAGAAATTTGTGAGCTTTCCGACATAAGCAAATTACCGCAGCGAATCCGGCGAGCACTAATCCAGGCGCAATGGAAACAAAATAATTCAAGGGGACGCACATGTGCGATCGCACGTGTTTTTGAGCGTTCGCCAAGCGCATTGCGCAGAAACTAGTTGAAAAGGGTCCCTGGAACATATATCGTTTTCTTAACTTTCCCTTACGCGGGTCTCACGCATACGCCCGCTTCGTCTCCCATGATATCCTCATTAAGGAGCGCATTGTGTTCGGGACGCTTTATCTCGCATAGAATAACAGAGGTGTGCGTACGTGTTAATGGCCTTTGCGTGAGTGATATATATTCGAGGTGCGATTGAATGCGCAGTGCATGTGCGTTATTCTGCGCGTTTGTTGGGATGAATTGAGTTATTAGCCGACAGGTTTAATCCTTAGATGCGAGATTAATTTATTGACTGCGGCTTTATGAACTCTTTTTACAACTTTTTCAGATACCAATCTAATTTTGATATATAATAACATATTACAATGGGATGTTATTAGATAGACTGCAAACAACCAACGATAATAGTTTTTTCATTTAATTAGTGCTAAGGAAAAATTAATTCTACGAGTGTCAAACGAACAAGAAAAACCCAGGACGATTTGAGAAGTAAAGAGATAAACGACCTATCAATAGCAGACCAGAGAGAACAAGAAAACTAAGAACAGCGATTCCTGATCACGAACATGTCGCTCGGTTAGCTCGTCCTCGTCACGGTGGTCGACGGTGTCGACTAGTGTCGTCGGAATGGAGCCCCGTATACGTGAGCCCGACGTCTCCCGCGCCCGGAGTCCTTATATAACGCAGATTCTCCCCGGTGCTAACTGCCTCGGCTAACCCGCAAACTACCCCCGGTCTCGTTAGCACAGCTAGCAACGATCCCGCACTTAATCTCAAGCCTCCAGTCTCTTATTCTTTCCCTTTTACGGTATACCTATCTCAATGGGCCGACATAATTCCACTTTCTTTTATCCTTCTCGCACCACGATGCGGTACATTCAATCGTTCCTTAATTCATCATTACCCGATAAAAGAAATTCTGTATAAAAAAGATTACAAAACTATTTGACGAAAGTTTCGGTGCAAAAATTTGGAGCTACCACGCCGTACGAGGCTTTAACGGTGCGAGTAATCTCTCTGGGTAAACGAAACGGCTGGAAATTCTCTCGGTACACTGGGAGCGGAAACAAAGAGACGGGGTTTAAACGTGTGGCCGGGCATCAGAAAAACGAGAGGGTGAGCCCGGGTTGGGGGCTAACGACGCCTCGCTCGATTTCCTTCGCGCGGCTCGCCGGGCTTCCCTCACGGGGGCGCGCACGCATTAAGCCCCGGCCGAGGGCGGCTGTTAATTTTTGCGCGGAAAAGGCGCATCGCCGCCGGGGAACACCTGCTCGGACTCCCAGGTACGATCGACCGACAAATGACACGCGATTCGACGCTAAAACGGAGTGCCTCGAAGCGGTAATGGATGAACTTGGGTTATTCGCTCGTGGCTAGCCAGATAAGGCGTGCACCCGAACGTCTGAAAATTCGGTGCTGTAATTAAAGGGGAATACGTTGATAAATTAAATTTTAACTAATCAATTCGTACGACGTTTATTTTTCATTTTTTATCAGAGGTGCGGAAGAAAGTTTTATTGTCGAGAGAGGACTGAATGGTTTTTTGGTCCATTCTTAACTGATTACTAAATCGATTTATACCGCGCAGAACTGATGAATGTATTTCCACCGACACTTCTCACAAGGACTTCCATTAAAAATCAACAATGCCCGACCGCTTCTCGCAAGGACTCCCATCGACATTATTTCTTCTCGATATAGGAGGGTCTGGCAAAATCGCCTCTTCACCTTGTAATGACTCTCGGGCAACTTGAAAAGTGGTCGACGGCCGACAAAGCGAGCGATTGATGTCCTGCTCACGACTTCCTTTTCGACGGTTTTTTCTAAAGACCACGAGGGGAGACTTTTCCGTGAGTTAACTCAATTAAGCCCAGGCCTAAGGGGAACGGATCGCTTTCGTTGATCGGCTCTATTTTTCCTCCCCCGTGCTCCCGAGAATACGCGCGTAATTTGAGAAGCTGCATTTTCGACGACGATTGGCCCGCCCGGCAATTGCTCTTTACGCCGTTTAATCGCTTCTTTCTCCGGCGCGCGAATCGCCCATTAAAACACCTCCATATATACCGCACCGCAGGAACACGAAAAAGTAAACGAACAGATTAACGCGAGCGGGACGGCTTTTAATACGGTAAACAAATTAAATTGAGATCACTCGTGGATCTTAATTAAAAAACCGGTGAATAAAGAAAACAAAACAAAGCGCCGGGGTGGCGAAGAAAAAAGCCGGCGCAACAGCGGGAGAAAAAGTTGAAGGGCGAAGGGGGCCTCTCCTCGTTCGTTTAAAAATAATTAATGAAGAGGCGCAAGTATAATCAGTATAATTAACCGCGAGATAAAAATGACGGATGGCCGGCACTCGGGCCCTCTCTCCTCGCGGCCAGTAGCGAGACTCGACGCTTTATCATCCGTCCAGGCTGGCGAGCGAGCAGCGCAACCCCTTTGCCCTTTGCTCGCTCGCCTACAATATGAGCCGCGCGTAATTAAGGAATCCGGCCGAGCAAGTCCCTCGCTTGAAAATTTAAGTCTATGACTTATTCGACTTTTATCTACGATTGCCAGAGCCGAGCTGCGGCAATTTATGGAGGTATCAGTTACTAGTCTTCTCGCGTACTCCGATCGATGTATATTTTTAAAGAAAAAAAATTACCAAAAATCAATTCAGAAGTAAAATAAATTATAGTCACTTATTTTAGAAAATACACTGACTATAACAAAACAGTAATATTAAAGTATCGCAGGAAATTTTACTGTAAATTTTTACACAATTTTGCTTAAATAAATATAATTTTGTGTAATAAAATTTAAAGTTAACGAAATTACTTGTCCGTAATTATCCATAAAAAATGAATAACTTATAAAACCCTACGGATATACCCATTAAAAATTTGCGGTAACTTATGTTCCGCGAAGTAGCGATCTTTGAAATAAATTTATACGGTCGGGCAAAGCCTTGCGTAAGGCGCGACGTGCACGGCAAAGAGCGAATTTTAAGCCTGTATTATTTAACGCCTCCGCTCGAACAACTCGGCGCCGTGCCGAGAGAAGGAAGTGTTGCAGCGGGAGAAAGAGAGGCCTCTACTTGGCAAGTTTGAAGTTTTCAGCGGCTCTCCGCTGTCTTCGGGCCGTCCCGTCCCACGCTTTCCCGCTTCACCCGTCTTAATTTCTTGCTATTCTCCCGCGGCCGTCTTGCTTTCTCTCTCAATTATTCCTCTAAGAATGTAAAGCCTGCGCAGCCTCGAAAATCGATTTATAGGGAAAAAGTTAGCAGTCGGATCTTACACTTTTCTTAAGTGGATTCTTTTTAAATACTTTACGCTCAAACTTAAAATGGCCAAAGAATTCGAGTTATCTTATATATAAGGATATTCTATTCTTCTGAAAATATATTCTTATTGTTCTGAAATGAGTTTAAATTGTATAATAAGGACGATAATCGTCATATTTTATTACTCTAAAGTTTCAATCTCATCATTTTTTTACTTCATTTTTTAAAATATATTTTTAAATTGAAAATAATTCAATACTTTCAATTACTGTTGCACTTAAAAAAAGTTACGTGTTATTAAAAAATATTACTGCCAATAAAAATACAGAAATATGCTCAAGTTGCTTAAATATGCACTCAATAATTCTTAAACCATACTGTGCCGTCAAGCCACCCTCAAACTATTTAGCGATTCTCGTTCCACTTCCCTCCCCCTCGGTTTCTGCCTCACTCCCCTCACGAACTCTACATAAATATGACTTCGAAAGTTGCGCTAGAGCAAGAGATCCGTTCGAACGGGAGACGAGTTTAGAGCTCCAAGAGCCGAGCCGTTCAACTTGCAAGTTCCTCCGGGCCTTCCCTCCCGACCGTAAGCTCGGCGCGGAGAAACACGCAGCTTTCTCAGCCCTCTGTTCCTTTCTTTACGCCGAGGCGTTAAACGGAAAGTGAATCGGATGACGAACTTGCGCCGCGGGTACTTACTTTCCTCCTCCGAGCAGTGAATAATAAATTTCGCAAATTCGCAACGGTCGATCGAACTCACAAATTAGCTTCTCCAGCGTACAGGAGAGTACTCGCTGATGCAAAAATTATACTGTTACATAATTTTTAGTTTATTGAATATGTTTATTTAAAAAGAAAGCTGATTATCCAAATTTATTTTAAAATACAATTTTATATTTAATATATTAAATCACTCTTTGCTGATGGCAATTTAACTGTTCCGTTCCACACGAATTTAACATAAACGCTTGCCATCGAATTAACATTCTGCTCGTGGGCACCGTCGAAGATTAAACTCGAAAGTATGTTGCTGTTTTAACTTTTTAATTTTTGCATTCGAATTATATTGAGGACTGGGTACGTCAATGCCTAACGAGAATCTAATTTTGAATATTTTACGCTAGCGGCTGCGATCGATGCGTATAATATTCCAGTTACAATTTGAGCGGTACAGAAATAATTTAATTAAATATCAGGTGATAAATGAGCGTATAAAATTACTTGATAAGAATATGTTTTTTTTTCTAATTTGAGTACCTAATTTCACAAAAAAAAATACAGAAGATCAAAATTTTACTAATTTTCTCTACTAGCTGTAAGATATATTTACCTATACAAAAAAATAATTGTCTATCTCTTCTTTAAACAAAATATTTTACAACAACGATCGATAATATTTTTATCCATTTTACAGAAAGAAATATCTAACTCAATGATGTCTTTTTTAGTCGGTGACGTCAAGCGGGCCTCAGCGAATGGGCGGCGGAGCGGCGACGTCCGATCCAGGGAACGCCGGGCAAAACGGCTACGCGGTGCCGACGAGCTCGAGCGGCCACGGCGGCGCCCTGGGCCCCCTCGCCGGCCTGAACGGCATCGGCGGCGCGCCCCAGGCCACCGGCTTCGAGGCCAAATGACAGGCGAAGTAAGCGCCCCTCGCACCGGAGTCCGGCCAGCCGCGAAGCGTCGCCCGACCGCGAAGAGAGGCTGCTCTCGTTCTGCGAACCTCTCGAGATTTCCTCGGTTACTTCCATTGATCGCGCGCACTCTGTACTCCGCTGAAACTTGGGGTCGTTTCAACACCTTCTTCTTTTTTTACCAGACCAATTGGAAAGACTGCCTTGGGTTCACCTTGTAGTTTCGTTTTAGAACCGCGCGACGAGTTTGCGACATTTAGGGCATTAACGAACGATCGACAATCCAAGCGGTAGGACGAGAAAAGAACGCGGAAAATCTCGAGGAGTAGATGATGTTGAGTTTCGAAAAATTAGAAAAAAAAGCGATGTGTGGACGATAGAGTGTAAAGGAGCCAACCCCTCTTCCGTTAAAGTAGGCTGACCGAAACTTTAAGCGCGTAAATCTTACTGTAGATAGATACCCGAGTAGAAGTTTAGTCGTCGATCTAAAAATAAAGAAAACTTTGGTGCTCTTTAGATAATTCTTAAATAAATATTCCGTTGAATGATAAATTCATGTTTTATTCAAAACAAATCGTCGTGACACAACTTGGTATTCACGTTCATCGTGGATAAAATAAAAGACAAAATAGTTTCCATCGATGTATTAAAAAAAATACTTAAATCAAAGTTGACTATTATTTTCTACCTACAAAAAATTAAGAGACTGTAGTTATCAAAATATTTTGTTAAAATTATAGTATTGATAAAGAGTGTTGTTGAGTGTAATCATCACAAAACTCGCCTGAGTAGTCTGAATAAATTAGATTCACGTCACACTGACTACACCATTCTACTAATCATCCAAAAATCATTAAAAGCGTATCAACGAAAAAAGTATCAAACGCAATCCAAAACCACGGCAATACAAGCCTCGTTTTTTCCAGTGGACAAGCAAATCCAGAAAGCAACGAGAAAAAAAAGGGATCGGATAAAAAAAAATAACAAAAATAAAAACAACCACAAAAGTCGTGCGCACCGGGGCAGTTAGATGGAATCGGCGCGTTGCACTTCGCCCGGGCGTTAGGTACTACCCCGGGGGGCTCATATGTCAGTTTGAGGGGCGAGGCATTGTTTCAACTTCGAATCTCGGCGGCCGGAAAAAGGTCAGATTGATGTCGCGAACTTTTGTGCCGGTTGCCTTATTTGCGAGTCAGATAACGAGGCTGAGTTATGCCCCAAGTTTCGCAACGAGCGCTCCCACTATCGCCTTTCGGGGGATGTTTTATTTCTCCGAGCTCCCTTTCGTTTATTTAAGTCGCCTCGCGAGCGATCGCGCTGCAAACGCCCGACCCGGGAGAGGCCGACTTATACGCCGCTCTTCTTCGAGTTTTAACGGGTTTTTCCTGTGTTCACCGCTGCGGAGATTTCGCTGATGAAAATCTTTTTTCTATGTTATCGAAAGACTGTTTAGTCTAATGCGAAGCCATTGCACGTTTATGTGATATAATTCTGTTGATTCGAGGAAAAATGTTAAGCATATAGATTAAAAATGTATTTATATATTGTTTAAAAAAAATTAACGCTGTATCTATCTTATTATTTAAATTGCGAATTGTTTTTATTAAGAAATTTCGTAGAAAAATATACAATGCAAAAAAATTAAATTGTAAAAATGTGGCATGATGCATAGATACGATTGTACTAACTGATTGTATCATAGTGTGTCCGATTACGTAAAAAAAGGCGTTCGAATAAATTGAGCGCTTTTCTATATGTAAAGAAAATTGTTTTTGTGCTTTTCGACGATAACAAAATTGTAATGCTGATGCTTCCACTATGCAATATTGCCGAACGAGTATACGCACGAACGTTCCTAATATAATCATAATTATAAAAAAAAATTGAAATTATTCAAAAATTATATAAACTAATTCCAAACGCATCTATAATATAGTGAAAAAATCCAGACAGATTTTTAGATTCTAGTGTATACTCATGAAAATACGAATAGATTAAAACTGTATCATACAATTTTCTTTTTTAATCATTTGTTTCATATAAAGTGCAAATAATTATAGTATGAAATGTGCGGTGCAATGTGGCATCTGCATATCGAACTGTTTTATTATAGCGAAATCATTAATTTACAGATAATGTACGAATAAAATTGTTTCGATGTTAAATACTTTTTCAATTTTTTTATCGTCTCGCCTGATTTTAACCCACTTTCCGAATTCCCCTTCAATTAGCCCATGAAACGAATAAAAACAAAATTAATTATTTTTTACACAAAAGTCAATTTTCGGACATTCAAAAAATTGCTTTTTAAAACAATTATTATTTTTTTTTTTAATTATAGAGATGAGAAGTCCATAGCTCGCGACGTCCCGCTATTCATAGACGTTGTCTAAATAATTTATATGCCAAAAAAAGAGTGAAAAATGATGTCGGCTTGTCCATAACGTATTCCCATCGCATTCGGGGTTTTCTCACTTCCACAATTGCGCTGCGGGCCTATAGTATCGAGTTCGGCTCGCGCCTACTTTGCAATATTTAAGGTCGCTACGTGATTGGGAAAGGGCTTCAATAATTTACCAATCATACGCGGTCCTTTGTGTTTTACAACAGTGGATGGCGCGTGAATCACATTGTGTATTCAGGGGAGATCGCGGCGCCGGCGTTGCCGCCTTTGCCGTCGGCTTGCACTATATATACCGTACGAACGAAGATCGAGTCGCCAGATTCTCGAGTTTCTAGAGTTACGAGATTTTCAACGCTCAAAGACAATGATTATTTAATAAGATTATTTTATTTTTCAATTTAAGTAATAAAACAGTAATAAAACGTAATTTTTATAAAACGCATTTCATCGTTTTGTTTTTTAATCTCAATAATCCGTCGGGAGTCAGATAAATAAAAGTTCATCAAATGAATGTAATAATACCTATCCACTGTATCAAAAAATAACGCAACGAATATTCGCTTGTAAAGCACCCCGATTAAAAAACAGAGAGAAATAATCTTTTAAATCATTCGAAATATATACATCAAATTAATTACCGGCGATCACGCGACAGTGGCCGATTGCAGAACGCCGAATTTTTGTCCCGTATTTTTTTTTTTTTTTAATCATCCGATAGTCCGCGCATACGGGCGAGCGGGCAATGCGATTAAAACGCCACTTCCGCGCCATCGAGCAAAATGACACCGATGATTTACCGGTGCGTGGGCGAGCGCGCGCCCGAATGGGCCCTTAAAAAACCGTCGGAGAGAAGAGCGGAAAACGAACGGATAAAAAAAAACACACAGAGTGACGGGAAGCACACATATGCGGGCGCGGAATCATTCGACGAAAAGGGATCATTCGGCCCGGTGCGATATTTGAGCGCTCGGAGTAAATTCACGATTAAATGGACGCGCGCACGCAGCCGCGACCACCGCCTATAACCACATCGATATCCGTTTTTTCATTCACTTTTCACGCGGTGGTGGTCGTTGACGATTAGGTTGGTTAAACTTCGTGGGGAGCTGGCGATATTGGGTTATGCTAACTCGATAAAGCGATATTTATGAGCGCAATTAGGTACTACTTTGTTCGCGAGGCGGACACACCTTCAAGACGCTTAATGGTAGGCGCTAATTTTGTAGACGATTGGAGGCTATGGAAGAGCCTTTTGGCTTAATTATTCCAGGTAATAAACGAACAGAAAGTGAATTTGTTTACCTAATTCGTTATTCAATTTTGAATCAATTATTTAACTGATAATATTTATATTCTTTAAAGGAAAATTTTGAAATTTTGTTTGACAAAAAAAATATAGATCACTATACTCTACATTAATTAAAAGATTTTCATTATTCAATTATGAATACTTTCATCGAGACGAATTTTCAATCGATTTGCAAATTAAACGAAACATAAAATCTTGAACGTAAACACATTCGTAGTTTAAAAATCCGCCTCGCTGCTCAAGTTTAACTTTCATTTCACGCCTAATTCTCCTTTAAGCGTATATCATATCACCCCTCCGCGGAAAGCTCCTCCGCGCAGGCAGCGAACCGGCAAGGAAAATATCGCTGGTCCAAGCCCGTGCGCGAAAAAAAAACAAACGTACGTCACGCGGGCACTCGAGTCCAGGCCTCTCGCGGCGACTCCGACGATTAATTAAAAGAGCTAAAAATTGTTTTCGTTAAATTCATTTGCGGAAATATGCGCGCTGACTGAAATAATATCCAACCGGCTGATGTCTCCCGCACGCGCCCGCAAAAAGAGAAGGCCCCGTCGTATGGAAATTATCCAAGGTGGAAAGAGAGAGAGAGAGAGGGGTAGAGGACATGGAATGGGGCGCACTGACCAAAGTTTCCACATCTTTTTTTCGTCGTATTCGTATAACTCTTGTGAAAATATTCCTATATATTATTTTCCACCTCCCTTCCCCCTTTTGCGCCCTTACGTACGCGGATGCGTGAGCTTGGACTAAAGCGCCCTCGGACCCTCCATCTTTCCACCCGCTCCACCCCACCCCTACCTCGCTCGCGCAGCTTTTTTTACCACTTCGTTTGTGGGAGAATTCGTACGGTCTTTTCCACTGGGCTCTTCTTTTTCCTTCGCATTGCTCATTTTTATTTTATGGTCCGAGTCCTAGTTTTGCTCGAGGAGATAATGTGCAACTTTTATGTGACGGTTTATAAATAGACGTTAAATCCCACTGCTTAAGTAAAAACATTAATCATGTTTCTGGATTTTTCTGTATTTACATTTCATTATGTGACTGGCATAACAATGCAATTTTCAAATGCATAAATAAAAATTAAAAATAAGAAGCTTAAGAAGCAGTAGAAAAAATTATTACTGACAATACAGCTGCTGCATCTATCACTTCTTTTAAAACAAAAGAATTTTCTTCTAAATTTTTTTTAATTTACCACCCTGTACTTTTTTTCTCCCCTCGACTGGCCTTTCACCTCGCAACACTTGAAAGAGTCGTCGACGCCGTCGAAAAGCTACGAAGTGTGATTTAAACGCACGTAAAACGACCGTTAAAACAACAAAGCTTTTTAAAGCCCGTCTTGATTACCTCACTCGGTTTATTAAAACGTGGCGATATTATATTTTCGCTCAGATGTCAAGATCTCAAGTACCGTCTTACTTCCCTCATTTAACTTTTTTTTCACCCTTTCCACCCTCCCCTCTCACTTTTTCCTTTCTCATTGCTGCTGCAACGTCGCGGACATTCAAACCTTTACGGCCTCCAGCTAAAAAAACCCTTTTCGCGAACTGTGCACGGTTGAGCTATGAAAGTTTTAACGAGCGATTTGAGAGCGTTGGGTAAAGGTAATGACAGATACACGTGACGTTCCACTAGATTTTTTTTTTAGCGTTTGTTTCGTCAGAGGTTTCGTATTTTTTCGTGGAAGCTCTTTAAATCTACACTTATAAACACAGTTTTTTGTTAATAAATATTATTTAATGAATATATTGTTAACGCACCACTTCATTATTTATTTTTTTTTATAATAATGAAAGATTATAAATTTATAATAAACGGTTAATACAGCTGGCAAAAGATATAAAACCTTATGGCAAATTAAAAATGAAAAGTAAAAGAAACGAAAAATTGCCAAGGGACTTTTATGACTGCACCAGGCGGTGGTCACTGAATACGCAACGATACGAGCTTTATAAAAGTGTATAATTGAATAAACTGTTATGCTGCTGATTTTTGCGTAACAAAAATGAACCGCAATGAATTCTCTCTGAATGAAACTTTCCGCAACAAAGAGAACGTCAAACGTAAGTAAAAATTAGGTTACACTTTTTTTAGTAAAACATTCTTCAAACTCCACTTTTATGTAATTATGACTAAAACAATAAATGAAAATTACGTTAATAAACGGTTTCAAATTGCGTTTAAAATAAACTACAATGGTTGAATATTTTAAGGCTTTGTAAATTTTCATATATTCACTTTATGAAAATAACTTTATTTTTTGTGTACTGAAAGTTTTTAAATTACTAAAACTAATGCACGATAAAAGATGCTTGAAAAATTCAGCTCAAAGGATCCGTTCACTTCACAGTTCAATGTAGACAATGCCCCTGAAAATTCGATATCACGCTTTCCTTTTGACCGTGGACATCCTTTTCAATATACATCCGCGCGACTGAGGGAAAAATGTCATAATGCAACGTATTACACGGCGAGAGCAGAAGTAGCCTCTTCTTATATAAAAGAGA
The DNA here is from genome assembly GCA_900480045.1 of Eurytoma adleriae. NCBI lineage: Eukaryota > Metazoa > Arthropoda > Insecta > Hymenoptera > Eurytomidae > Eurytoma > Eurytoma adleriae. The sequence continues at coordinate 98,765 of UXGC01000477.1, forward strand.
AACGCCGGCCCGTGACTTCAGGTAGTCAAAGCATCCCAGTTATCTTTTCATTTCATATTTTGTCCAGCTAAAGGCGACTGCTTTATGCATGGATTCATTTTCTCTACGATGTACGTATTCGAAAAATTTTAGCTGCAGTACAAAATGTCAACAATTTTATCCAATATTTTTATTCCTGTTTCTAAAATAAATTATTAAAATACGAGATCATTTATCTTAGATGCCTTTGTAAAGTATAAAAAGTAAATAAGTGATTGCTACTTTTATGGAATCTGAAATTAAAGATGAAAACAGTTGAAACCCTTGAAGTAAGGTAAAGAAAATCTTACACCCTATTACTGTTGCGCCAATACAGCGAGTTAGCCATTTAATTTAAACACCGTGCTTAGTCCACGATACGCAGAGAGAGTGAGAGGGAAACCTTACAAAATCCACGTCAACACGATGTTTACCAGTTCCACTTCTTAACGATGTTTTTATTTTCTTTCAGGAGTTCTTATTTCTTTTCCATGTGTTTCTTTTCATCTCCAGATTTGTGAAGAAAATTTTTGCTGAATTTGGAACAATTGTTTTTCTTAATATTTATAACTTGTAAGGATTTTTTAGTCCATTCGATTGATATTAAACAATAAATAAATTAAAATTTAACTCGATATTATAAATATATAAAAAAATTTCTCCTACTGAATAGTATCCGTTATCGAACAAACACAAAGAACATAAATGAATGGGGAAAACTTGTAAGTACAATTAAACAACTCGTACCATATTTCCATTCACTGTTTCTGTCCCTCTCTCTCTCTCTCTCTCTCTCTCTCTCTCTCTCTCTCTCTCTCTCTCTCTCTCTCTCTCTCTCTCATCTCTACATCGTTCTCTCTCAAACTCACCCACTGCTTTTCTCTCTGTCTAAAGCTTTTTGCACTAATTTGATTCGTTGCTTGTTTTCACCACTACCTCTTCGTCTGTCTCTGTCTTTCCTTTTTCTTTACTTCCGACCGTCTATTGTCTTCTATCTCTTCATTCAAATTACCCTGACAACGAGTAGAAACAAAAAGGTGCCGGTGTAACCCTTCATATCTCCCTGCTACCCTCTCTATTTTCTCCTTTATTGTTGTGGTTTTGTTAAATCCGTATACATTTTCAACTGAAAAAAAAAAGAAATAATACAAAGATGCCAATTAAATATTTTTATATTTAACACCAAATTAATTGTAGTAAGTTTTATAAGGATTCCTCCTTCATTGATTTTTCTTCAATTAGAATTATGATGATTCGAAATTGTTTTATAAATCCTGGATGATTCAACAAAATAATAAATATGGCAAAATAATAAATTCTTAACAAGATTAGATTAGATTACGTACTAAAGAACAATTAGTAATAAAGAATTGTAATATAGTAATACGACTTACCCGTAAAAGTTTGATCATCAAAAAAACTGAGACACAAGAACATTATAAGAAATTGTAGAATACACGAGGCTGTAATTACAATTCTTATTTGAAAGAGCCGAAAATTCGCGAGGGAGTGAATCGCATTAGACAGAGAAAACAAGAGCAAACGGAACCCCTTTCAAACGAGTTTAATTCTTGTGGGTCCCATCGGTCGGGTAACTTTATCGCGAGGAATTGCGCGCCGTTACAGCATCGTTACCGTAAGAACTTGCACGCGGCATTGTTACGGCTAATGTCTCAGTTTCCCCGAACTTCCTTAACTTTCAGTTTTACGTGCCGATTTCGATTAAGAATTTATGATAACGACTGACCCCTTCACTTGCCTACGTTTTGCGATCTTAGCAAAAACTAAACGTAGAGTGGTAAATTTGGTAAATACTTTTTGACTTTTTGCGATGAAAAAGGCTAAAATACAGCACGTCCATATTCACTATAGTAAGGATGAAAATTTTAGAAACTAAATTTTCTAATGCCAGCTAATAATTTGTTTATTTATTTGTCTACAAATGTTATTAAAAATTATTTGAAAAAAAAGATGAAAACAAAAGAAATCAAGTAATTGAAAACTTGATATACTTTTAAATTGTGTTCTAAATAGCAAAAGTAATTATTCGACATTTCTATTATAGATTTATAAAGAGAAAAAGAGTAAAAGGCGAAATTCGCGAAGAATATGCAGTGATATCCCACGGGAACAGTTAGCAGCGTACAATGCAATAGTCGAGAATAATGGAATGACAACGTTTAATAAACTTGCATCTTTATAGTCGGTATCGCTTGCACATTTTTATGATAGATTCTACTCCTTACATAAAAATATAAAAAATAAAATAACTATAAAAATGTTAATTGCTTAAAAATAATTATGAAATTTATGCTCAGAAACATTTTTTAAGAAAAGCCGAAGAAACATAACAGCCAAAGTAAAATAAAAACGAACAAAGAAGCGTTAGGAAAAAGAACTTAAAGAAATGAAAAAGACTCGTTTTGTTGAAAAGTCGTGGCCCTAATGGGGCGTGGTCCTTAAATATGCAAGAACTTCGCGCGAAAGATGATACCTTCCTGGCCAGCGGGCAGAAGGTAACAATAAACCAACATTAGGATAGCCCTCGAGAGACAATGCTCAAGACTCACCCTTAGAGCAACGTGCTAACGATTGTCCCTTACACACCTTGCGCACTACAATGTGCCAGTGCAAACGCTGGTAGACAAAAGACTTGCAGAGAAAATATTTTGAACCCGTATCGAATAATAAACTGAAATATTTTTTCATACATTTTAGTATAAATCTTTCCTCATTCTGAATCTGTTAATTTTCTTTGTAAGAAAGTTTGTTTTTGTTTTAATTTTATCTTGGCAGCAAACGTGTATTTTTCGCCCGCAAAAATGGTCCTTAATGTATTGTTAAGCTTGAGCAAAACAGTTACTAATTATTCAAAATTCTCGCCTAGTCAAAAAATAATATGTACGTACACCATGAAAGCTTAGGGGATTCTGGCCCTCGATTGAGTTTGATGTTCCCGCAAAACTCGGATAATGAAAATAAGTATTGTCAGATTTCTGTTTTATCGACTGTATATTCCTATATTATCATCAGGCCGTAATGCATGCCGATTGCATGTTATCTTTAGCAAACAAAACAAAGTAATGAAGCTTCAGAAATCTGACATTTTATAACTATTACTTGGTGTATGTATATTATTGTTAATATTTAAAATAAAATAGAAATAGTAAACTTAAATTTTTTTTTAATATTTCCTGGAATTCAAGTCTTCAGTAGTATAGTGGTCAGTATCCCCGCCTGTCACGCGGGAGACCGGGGTTCGATTCCCCGCTGGAGAGTTTTT